>PVKS010039999.1:0-16896 GCA_004027875.1 Aplodontia rufa | reverse complement strand
ACCCCTCAGGCCCCGCCCTCTCCCTCTCAGGCCCCGCCCTCTCCCTCTGGCCCCGCCCTCTCCGTCTCAGGCACCTGTCCCCACTCTTTTTTTGTTGGCTTTCAGTAAGGCCGTTCAGCATTTTCACACTTTTATCCTTGCTGGAATACGTCTTCCTGTAGTCACTGAGGTACACGAAGTCGGATGATTCAGTCAGTGATGGGTTTGGGGTTAAGACACGTTTCATTTTTATTTCTGTACCGATCAGCCAGACTTTCATATTTTATCTGTTGGTTCGTAGATTGTTTCTCCCTGACCCTTTCTCTTTCATTTATTTTAACATTTTATCAAGTGAAGGCTCTAGGAGTTGGGTTTTTAGATCAGGAAGCACCACTTACCGCTCTTTGGTACCAATTTCAGACCCTTGCCACGCTCGTGACGGTCACAGGCGTCGCAGGGATCCAGCCCGCCGATCCCTGCGCCTCTCCTCAGGGTTTTAATGGCTTCCGGCCCAGAACAGCCAGAACCCCCCTGACCTCAGGGCTTCCTGTTCCCCAGCTACTGACCCTGGAACCTGGCCCTGCCAAGCCTCTGTTTCTGCGTCTGTGGAGTGGGGACAAGAGGAAGCGACTGTGCTCATGCCATCAAGACTGGGTGGCCTGTGCAGAGCGGAGCACACCCAGTCCCTGGGATCCACCTGGCCACACTTCCCTGAGGTTGTTGCCCAACAGACAGGGCGAGCACATTCCCAGTACTCTCCTGTTCCCCTGGGGTGTGTGGGAAGGACTTCTCCAAGGGTCCTTTGTTAACGCTGAGGGATATAGATACACTGAAGGCACTGACACTTTGCCTAGCCAGCACAGTGGCGCACGCCTGTAACCCCAGCAGCTCAGGAGGCTGAGGCAGGAAGATGGCAAGTTCCAAACCAACCCCAGCAGCTTAGTGATACCCTAAGCAACTCAGTGAGACCCTGTCTCAATATAAAAAGTGAAAAAAGGGCTGGGGATGTGAATCGGTGGCAAAGATCCGCTGGATTCAGTCCCTGGTACCAAAAACATAAAACAAAAAACACCACTTGTGTAGTCTTCTATTGATATCAACGAGTCTAATACTGTGACTGAAGTTCCCTACTTGGATTTGGGGGTGCACCAGAGAGGCAATGTGAGGGCTGCTGTCTTTCTCTCTTTTTTAAGAGAGAAAGACAGTGAGAGAGAGAAATAGAGAGAATCAATTTTTATTGAGTTTTTCACGTGGCTTTTGTTGCTCTGACATTTAGCTGTGTATGTGGGTGCTGGGGTTTGAACCCATGTACTCGTGCATGCCAGGCAAGCACCGTAAGTGCTGAGCCACTGTTCCAGCCCCACCTGCTATGATCTTAAATGCAACTTGCAATAACTGCCAACAGAGGCTTGCTTTTGACATTTAACAGTTCCCTGACATTTAACAATTCCCCTGGAATTTGCAGCTGAGCTGAGACACACACCAGGAACAGGGTCATCCAGCTTTCCTTCCCGTGCCCCCACAAATCCCAGTTGGGATCCAGATACTGTTCTCTAATGCAGTGTCACTCCCATTTCCTACCAGGGCAGCTGCATTCTGTGGTGTTGGTGTCCTGCCCTCCACTGGATGGATGCAGTTGTCCAAGATCCACAGAGCCCAGAGCCACAGAGCTGCCCCAGCTGCGCGTGGAGAACAGATCAGCTGGCGTCTTACAGCAGGGGTGTGGGCTTCGAGCTAAGATTCCTGGAGGTGCTGCTGTACAGATGGGGATTGATAGCAGGTTCGTGCTTCCTCTCAGGGCCCGCTGGGCTCACAAGGTCCTGGGTGTCTATAGGGGACATTGCTTGACTTTCCTGCGGAAGCGTCAGTGCCTCTGGCTCACCTGCCTGCTGCTGCGACTGTGAGCCTCTGCCGCAGTTGTTCCTGCTCACGGCATCTCTTCCTTCTGGGAGCTACGTTCACAACAAAGGTGGGAACGTGTGACTGAGCTCCCTGCCACCTCCAGTGCTGTGGCACCGAGGTGCAGATGTCGGCCCAGAGCCCTGCACCGCGAGGAGGCTTGAGTTGCCTCCCTCTTCCTGCATGGTGCGCCAGCCCTGTGGCCATGACGTGGCACTGCGAGGGGACTTGTGTGCTTCTCTCTCCTGCATGGTGCAGCAGCCCCGTGGCCGTGACATGGCACTGGGAGGGGACTTGCGTGCTTCTGTATCCTGCATGGTACAGCAGCCCCGTGGCCCTGATGTGTTGATGCAGAGATTTGTGGCCCCTCAGTTTTCTGGGTCCCCTTAACAGCCATAAATATCCTAAACACTGCACAGGAAAAAGGTGTCCCACTGCCACTGTCTGTGAACTGAAGGCGCTTGGAGATTTGTGCGAGTCCCTGCCTGGCCAGCAGGGCAGCTTCCAGCTCCAGTGCATCCCCTGTAGCTGGATCTAGTGGCCCCTCCAGTGGCCTGCCACATTCTGACAAGAGCATCACAAAAGCTCTGTGAGCGGGGACTGGAGTCCCTGCACCTGAGGGTGTGGCAATTCACTGCTGGTGTCATCTGAGCTCCTGGGCCCTGATCAAGCCATGACCTGCCCTGGCCTCCACCCTCACCCAGAGGCTGCTGCATACCCCAGGTCCTTGCAGCCCTTGCTGACAGCAGAACTCTGCATTACCGGGAGAGTTCACAAGAGAAAGCAAAGGGAACTAATTCCAGAAGGACAAGAAGGCAAGAGTGTGGTTTCCAGTTAGAAACAGAAAAAGCAGGCTGTGGCTGAAGGCTCCACTGCCCACAGCCCCCTGGAGCAAGGAACGTGGGTACTACTGAAGGCTCCAAGTAGGCCCAGCTCAGGCCAAGCTGGCGTCACGGGTCCCACAGAGGGGACCCAAAGTGCAGGCCAGCTTCTGCTTCATTTTGCAAAGTGGTTGATTCAAAGCATCCTCAGCTTCTCAAATCTTCAAATCTTTAAAATGGTCACACACACACACACACACACACATATGATATGCAAATATTAACAGATAAATACACGTGTATGTACATATTTATCTGCTAATAGTCACATATTTGCATGAATTCAGACATTATATCTAGTCACACTTTCACATGTATTTTACAGTCACACAAAATTACATATGCATGTACTTTATAAGCACACAATGCTATGTTTATATTTAGGCACACTACATCCAGATGTTGCGTATGTATAAAACACAGGCACACACAACACACACACACACACAATCTGCAGATGGGCAAGTGCCAAGGTCCTTGTTTATATTGGCCTGCCTATTCCTCGCCACTACTCTGTGGTGTTGGTTTCATCCCCCCCATATTGCAAGGGAGTCAGATTCTAAAGGTTGTACATCTTGATGAATGTGGTGGCACTTGCCTGTAATCCCCGCAACTCAGGAGGCTGAGACAGGAGGCTCACCAGTTTAAGACCAGCCTGGGTCACTTAATGAGACCCTATCTCAAAACAAAAAATAAAAAGGGCTGGGGTGTGGCTTGGTGATAGAGTCATCCCCCCCCCCCCGACACACCAGATGCCATCCCAGCACCAAAACATACACACGCACATGCATACAGGTTGTGCATCCTGCCCAATGGCCCACAGCCACTGGGGCTGGGCCTGGAGTCTCCCCAGACTCAGACTTCGGGAGGAGGCTCTCATGCCCCTCTTATGCTGCACCTCTGGGTTGACGCCTCTCGGGAAGATGCAGCCAAACTAAACCAAAATCCCAGGCAAAGGTTTCAACGATGGTAAAGACAAAATGCTCCTTCCAGGCCTTTCCATGAATGCCGCTACCCACACACTTACCGCAGAGCTGAAGGAGCGTGAAGCCTCAGTCCCAGAGGCAGCTCCCAGGACCCTCAACCCTGAGTGCTCTGCTCACCTGTATCATTGGCGGCATGTGGCCACACTAGCCAAAGCAATGAGACAGGACACGAGCACCGGCAGAGCACAAAATGATATTTGAGGTAACGCAATTTTCAATTAATTTCAATTAAGATAATATGCTAACAGGAAATTCAAGGGGGTTAACTTAATAGTTGGACAAGTTAATGTCAGAGTTCAGGAAAAAGAGCAGTTATAGAGTAAATGTTAAAGAAGTAATTAAAATACTACATTTTGACATCTGTGATTAAAAATGTAGTGGAAAAATCCCACTCATGACTACAGCAATAAATAATTAGTTTATAACTACTGGAACATTTTGCTGAAAAATATAGAAAAAGAAGTACAAAGCTAAGATCTTCTGGGAAACTTTCTCTTAAATCTTGAATTAAGTTTCATGATTCTGGATGGGAGAAGTCATGAAACCACACTACATTAATGTAATCATCTAATTTCAACATTAAATTCATGAAATGATTCTGAAATCCATAGGCAGGTGTACACTTATTAATCACGATACGTATTTTGAAAATGGAACCTGATGACCGAATTTTCAGTAGCAAATCAAAAGGATGTAACTAAAATTAAAAATAAGATAATCAAAACTGTGTGCACCATTAGTGAGGAACAAAAAAATCAGAAACAGTGCATAGAATTTAAGAGGTGGAAACTTGAAATTACAAATCCACACAGAAAGGAGAAATTGTTGAAAGGATTACTTTCAAATGACTGGTTAAAATAAAACTTTACTTCTCTGAAAGGACATATAAATAAACATTTATTTCAGCTTTAGATGAATATACCAAAAGCTGAAAGAGTTAGAGTTCTTTCCTTCATTCTTGACTGATGCCCACAACCAGGACAAGGTCTACAGTCCTGAGTCCACATGACTAGATCAGCCCCTCCCTGGTCAGCCACAATGTTTGCCTGGAAGTCCTCGGCTCAAGCACATCTGTAACGGGCTTTTCCAGGCTTGCAGCACTGGGTTTCCAGCGCAGGGACGCAGACATCTCTGTGGGGCCATTGGCGAGCAAAAAAAATGCTGTGTCCGCTAGTTATATGCATGGGGCATTGAAAGACGGACGTACTAAAATCTGCAGTAGTATATATACATATGCATGAAAAAGAAATATTGAATTTCTTAATGCATTATTAATATCTGAGAAGATGATACAACATTTTCCCATAAACAATCTATTAGTGTGTTGAATTATTACTGATTTTTAATGTTAACCATTTAATTCCTTTTTTTAAAAAAAGAGAGAGTGAAGTGAGAGAGAGAGAGAGAAAGAGAGAAACAATTTTTATTTAGTTTTTCCTGTGGCTTTCGTTGCTCCAAGACTCCGTTGTGTACCTGGTGCTGGGGTTTGAACTTGCGTACTCACGCATTCCGGGCAAGCGCTCTGTAACCGCTGAGCCACCGCTGCAGCCCCTTAACCATGTAATTCCTGAGAGTATCTGGTATGATGTATTAGGACTGTAATACATGTTGCGTTTGATGATATTATGACTGTGCATGTATATAGGGAGGGGGATCTGAGGTTTTCTTCTTTTGTACCATTTCCGTTAGGTTTTACCATCAAGGTTTAACTAGCGTCATAAAGAGAATTGGAGAGGGCTCCACGCTGCTGCTTCCTGCCTCCCCCGCTTCTTCCTCTGGGATAGTCCATATAAAATATAAATATGGTTTTCTTGACTGTTTCCCAGAACTTGCTGTTTAAACCATCACATTAGGGCTTTCCTTTGTGGCAATGTGTTTACTTCCTAATTTCATTCCTCTAGTGGGCACATGACTAATCTCCTTTATTTATTTATTTTTAACTTATTTATTTTATTCAGAAATTTATTTGTTGAACAATCAAACAAGCTTCTAATGAAATAATATATATATATAAATTCTGAAAATTAGATTTACCTCCAAGAGCTCCCCTTATAACCTACCGTTATCCCTCCCACTCTTTTATTTATTTTTGTCATTTCAAGAATATATGTATCTTTAAAAAATTTTCCAAGTCTTTGTTCCAAGATTTTATATTAATTTGAATGCAATTATTTATATATCTTTTATTATTTCTTCTAACATCTATATTCCTGATTATAAAACAAATTTTTTAACCACTCAGTGTCTCAGCAAAATGGAGTTAATAATTGACCTCAGATAATCATCATTAAAGTTACACAATTTGTTACACGTACAAGTCTTAGAGTACTGCTTACACGTGGTTAGAGCTGTGTATATGACTGATGTTGATTTTATTCAGCTTTTGGCTTTTTCTAAATTCTGTAGAATTTAGATTTAGATTCTGTAGGCCTTGAGGTCCAAGGCCCACATACCTGAAAGATGCTTGTGTTCTGCTGTCTCTGGAGGCAATCCTTTACATATCCCTTTAAAGCCAGTCTTAATTAGCCTGCTCAAATATTCGAAGGTATATTTCTCTATTAATTCTTGTGGAACTTTGTTGACATCTACCAACTCTACCATGATTGTGGATTTGGATACTTGTCTTTGAAATCAGATGGATTTTTGCTCTGTGTGTTCAAACCCTCTGTTATTAGCTTCATACAAGTTTAGATTTGTTGTATAACCTTTCTGACCTTTTATCACTGTGTGGAGGCTTCCTTCGTACATACACACCTTTTCCTAATACGATCAGCATAGCTGTTTTTATTTTTCAGGTATCTTTTTGCAACATTTTATTTTCTACCTTTTGTGTCATATATTATCTCAGAGTGAGGCTACAGTTTTGGGGTTTTTTTTGTCTGATTTGATAATTTTGAATTTTAAGTAGAGCACTGATTCTATTTGCAGTGATTGATCAGTGATTTATTTAGATCTATTCCTGTTGCTTTATTCCTTGATATTTTTCTTCTATTCTACTGCCGTTTCGCCTCTCTTCTTCATTCGGGTGATTGATCACTTTTCCTTCGTGTTCCCTCTAGCAATTTCCTCTGATGTCTGGTGGTTGGGAGTTGTTTTTGTCATGGTAGAGTCTGTTGTGCTCAGGTGATCACCCAAACCAAGCAGTTTTAAGGATGAAGGGTCCCTGCTTCTAATTATGTTTGGGCCACCGAGCCACCGTTACCTGTCCTGGGAACAGCACAAGGTGCGGGCATTTATCCTCAGGGCCCACAACCTCACACTCTTAGCAACAACCAGGTGCTTCTCACTCGCCACTGTGCTCCCTACAATCACCCCGCACCCAGACTCATGCAGCTCTCTTACCATGCTTCCTGTCCTCTCAGCTCCCAAAGTCAAATTCATTTATCTGAGGTGAGGTCAGGTGAGACTCTGTGGCTGACTTGCTGGCAACTCCTGTTGGACCTGTGGGGACCTTTGCAGCGGCATGTGCTGATGGTGCTGGAGGTCAGGGAAGGCCAGGCAGGCCCTTGTGCTCACTCCCACCCTTGCCCATCACATGCACAGCTAATCACCATATCCTTAGATTTTATTTTCTAAGGAACTCTATGGAGATCGTCTTTTCCACCGCCACCTCCATGTCCTTAGTGGTGCTTCTCCTTAAAGTTGGAATGAAGGAATTTGAATCTGTATTCAATCCCCTCAGAACAATTACTCCAACAAGTAGCTCTGATCACTAAACCTCCTCCCCTTTCTCACCCATGCACGCACGTGCACACACACACACACATGCACACACACACACCTGTGACTTTTGGAATGACATTGGAATGCCTCCTCCATCCCCCACCCTTAGGGGTACTTGGCCTCTGTGCCTCAGGCACCCACTCAATGTCCTTCTGTTCCCCATGGGGCCTTCTAGTGGCTCCTCTGGCTACCTGGCATCCTGTCCCTGGCCTTCAGCTCTGTAAGTCTCTCTTTTAGATTTTCATCCCTGGTTTCTCTGTTAAAGTGGCCGTCTCCCAGCCTGGGCAGGGTGCCTTTCCCATTGAGATGCTGCTGTAAGATTACGTGCCTCTCACCCCTGAGGAAGACTTCTGGAGAGACAACACCATAGCGCCCCTCTCCTTTCCTGCAGTATGAGGCACCCACAGTCCTGGGTGACATCTATTTCCTGGCCCTGTAGGTGTGGGCTGAAGGCCCCTTCCCCATGCCCTGTCAGCCCCAGCACATATGCCACACCCAACCTGGCTGAGCCTCCTCTGCAGACCTGGAGGCCCACTGCATGGAGACCTCTACCTTTATTCTGGACATTACTTTCTGCTGGAATTGTTCTGACCTTTCTGTTAGCGATCCACGGGAACTTTTCAACCCTGTCTTCATGTCATATGTGCTTCAAGATATGATTGATAGTAGTAGCTTCTCAACAAGTATTTGCTGGTTGAATGGATACATAGATTTACCAAAATGTGTAAAAACAAAGAGGTAACAGGAAGGGCGTGCTTTGGAGAGGAGGACTGGGAGGGAGTAATAACGAGACCTGCTGTGGTTTGAGAAATTATAAGTTGCTTTGGCTGACCCCATCAAGAGCTGGCACCTACTTCTCTGCCTTTTGAATCTGGTCTTGGCCTGGTGACAGGCAGGGCCAACAGAACCCAGCAGAGACTTGGAATGAGCTCTTGTGTTGGGGTGGCCTTGTCTGGCTGCACTTGCAGTGGCAGGGCTCTGAGTCAGGGAGCACTGGCAGGCTTGTTGGAAAGGTCTCTGGAGCAGAACTGAGGAGCCACTGAGCAGCCACATGACCAGGGCCATTCCAGACCACCCAACCCAGATGGCCACTTCAGGTGACACCAGCCAGAGATTGCCCACTCACAGAACCGTGAACCATCACCTAAGGGTGGTGTTGGGATCTTACACAGCAAGGGCCAACTCATGCAGGTGTTGAAGTTCTAAGAAACTCATCTTTTAGACTAATAGGTTCAAAATTAATTTAGTTAGCCATCAAAACTGAGCACGAGTTGAACCCTCAGCAAGTTGGTGTTAATCTATTGAAAACCATTTTAATTAGGATTGTTATTTTTCTTTAATTCTCTACCTATGAATTAATTCTGTCTAAGGCCGTGAACCTCTGAAACAAATGGGCAGGTGGAGTCACAGCCACTAGTTCCTTCGGCAAGTGATGTAGAACAAGGGTGTCCACTGCCCCATGGGCCACATTCATCACCTGTTGACTCCATTCTACTGTGGGCTATGTTCTGGAGCCACTGGTGAAGCACAGTGATTTTGAGACCTGAGCCAAGTCTTCCAAGACATAGTGGTTCATTTGGGCACATGTGAGCTTTGAGGGGATGGGTGGACAGGAACTGCCCCAACCCCATGTCGGACGTGACCATGGGAACCTCCATCACTTGTAGAGACTGGAAATGCAGAGATGAAGCGTGCTGGGAACAAGACTGAGCTCTGAGTCGGACTAAGCATGGGAAGCACAGGCTTGTGTGGGGGAAAGCTAGGGCAGCCCAGCAGTCTGCCATGCCCCTGGGAGAATGGATCACCTCAGGCAGTGACACAGAAAGAAATGGAGAAATTGCTCCACAGCACTGAGGGTCTCGACTTCTAGGCTGAGTAGCACATTTTACCATTTTTGTGCCCTAGGACTGTATAAAGCCATGTACTTGTAAGTGCAAGAAGTCACCTTGGCCTGAACTGATAGATCTCTTCTCTTGGTTCTTGGAGAGGTCAGAGCCGCTTTGGTCCCTGCATTTGGAGACCAAGGGTCAACATGAGCAAGACTGACTGCTCTTGCATGATGTGCATGTTCCAGGAAGTGCTGGTTTTTAGGATTTTTTTTCAGGAAGCCCCATGGAATTCCAGAAGCTTCCCAACTTTCACAGGCATGATAACCAGCCAGTTTGTTTGGCTTTGTTGTTTACGTTGACTGCATGCATGCTGGCTGCTGTTGAACCAACAATGCGCTCATCTGCCCTGCCTCCTGGGGAAAATCTAGGTCAGAAACTACGATTGTTTTTTTTCATGGAATTTTATCTGAAGGTGCTTTCTTTTCACTCAAAACCATAAGAATAAATAAAATAAAAGTCATTCCAACAGATTGATAGGAGGTGTCAGAAGAATGATAGGACTGGAGCATCAGAATAGTGATCTACGATTCTGCAAGATCAAAAGAAGTTGGCGTGGCTACTGTCACCACGCAAGTGTTTTCTCCTTATGCAATCCTCAGCTTACCTTGAATGATCTCCATGACACTTTCTTTGGTCTATTTTCTTAGGGCTCCATAGCCACGTAAGTCTTGTGAATTCTATGCCTTTGTAAATATTGAAATCTTTGTAAATATTGAAATTGTGGAACTTAATATTGATGCATCAAACCAATATTTGATTAAATAAAAAGTATTACTGTTATCACAATTTAATTTAGCATAAACTGTGTAGAAAACTGGAGTAATCAATTATGTTTGAATTTAAAACCCAGTTTTTCTATTCCTGTCATATAGACTAGGAATTTATACAAAGAGGATATATGGAAAAGAGCACGAGAAAAACAACTCATCACATGCAGGGGACCCACAACAGGTTTAAGGCTGATTTTTCATGAGAGTCAAAGGGGACCAAAAAGCAGTGGGATTTATATATTTAAAGTGATAAAAATACTATCAAGGGACAATTAATTAAGTAACACTATCCTTCAAAATAAAATACAAATAAAGAGATAATGTAATCAAAGAGCAGGCAATCTTGTTGCTATGAGACTGGCTTTACAAGAAATACCAAAGGGACTTCTGTACTTCCTCTCTTCCTTAATAGACATAGATCATCTCAAGAAATAATCACAAGACTGAATTATTGGTTTTGTGAGAAAATTCATATATTACACGGTGGTACATAAGTCATACATATACACATATATATCATGATAATGGAGACACAAATAAGAGGGAAATGGAGAAATATTAGAGCAAGTTTTCCAGATTTTACTAAATTTGCTAATGTGAATCTAAAATAGATGATAAGAAAAATGTTATAGTCTCTGTAGCAAATGTCAAGAATAGTTTGATATTTAGAATAGTTTAATCAAGTTAAAACAATACAGTATAATTAATCTTTATAAAAAAGTAAAAGAGAAAGTTACTAGAAAACATAAGACATATAAATAAAATATCACAATAGTAAACATAAATCCAACATTAAATGTGAATGGATTAAATTTAGATTGTCAGATTGGATTTTTTTAAAAAAGGTTAAATTATATGATGTTCATCAGAGATTCTCCTCAGATTCAAAGACCAAAGATAATTGAAGTAAAATGGTGGAAAATATATATCTTGAAACAGTAACCATGACACCTAGAATAGCTTTGGTAATATCCACATATGATCTATAAAAAAATAAATATTTTCTGCTCAAGGAAATTTTATAATGACAAAAGGGTCAATTAATCAAGCAGGCAGGCATAATGAATGTAAATATGTATCTAACAAGAGAGCACACCAAAATGAAACAAAACCTAAAAGAATAAAAGCAGAAATCAGTAATTCAATAATAATAGCTACAATTTCAAAATGCACGATAACAAATGAGTCATTTAAATGGAAGAAAAATTTTAAAAAGGTAGATCAAAGACTTGAACAATATAACTCATGAACTTGACCTAAGCTGTATAATTATGTAATATGTATATGAGGGCATAAAATGTATGATATGTGTAGAGCTTTTGTTAGTTGTAGACCATGTTAACTTGCCCCATGTTGCATGTATATCAAATACATGTGGATAAAATATATGAACCACCAACAGTGGCAGATGGGTGAACATGATCTGTGTCATGTCTGACATATGCAAATGTGTGTATAAAATGTATTATATGTGTAAAATCATACAATAGTAGCAGAACACATGACTTTGACCCATTGCATAAGTATACATGTGTGCATCAAATATATGATATATATAAAACCATTCAACAGTAGCAGAACACAGATTTTTAAAACATACTTGAAATATTCTCCATGACAGATCATATACAGGGCTATAAAACAAACTTCAATATATTTTAAAGTACTTTAATCAACGAAGTATGTTTCCTGATGAAATCAGGATTACAATTCAATGATAATAACACCTATAAATTTTAATGAGGGGCAATGTAGGGGCTGGAGCTGTGGTTCAGCAGTTTTGGAACTTGCCTGGCATGCACGAGGACACAGGTTCAAAGCCCAGTATCATGTACACAATGAAATGTGAGAGCAATGAAAGCCACATGAAAAATTAAATAAAATTGATTCTCTCTCTCACTGTCCCTCTCTTTCTTAAAAATAAGAAGGCAAAGGATGTAAAAGGAAGATTTACAAATAAATAATAAACACACAAAAAGAAGCTATCCCCATTAGAGATTATGAAAACCCAAATAAAGCCACAGGAGAAACTACTATACTCCCACTAGAATGGGCGTAGTCAAAGAGTTTGATAGTATCAAATGTCTGCACACAGAAGCAGAGAAACTATAATATTCAGGTATTTCTGCTGGGAAGCAAAATATAAAAACTACTTTTAAAACATTTGTGAGATTCTTCAAAAGTCAAGATAAATTTAACTTACAACTCAGGAACACCACCTTCCTGATCTGGATGCTTAGATCATTAATTTCGAATTATTAGAAATTTCTTTTAATTATAGCTCTGCTACATCCATTAAGAATAAACATAACCTTAGAACTTCCATTAATTTCTTTTTAGAAATATATTGTTCAATTTCCAAAACTGTGGAGATTTTCTAAAATTAATTTATAGTTTAACTCTACCATGATCAGAATGTCAGAATACCTGATTTCAGTGCTACAGAATGGTAAATGATTTGTATGTATCAGAAAAACAAATATGTATCTTGTTGTTAATTGGTTCTATATATGTCTACCCTATCAAACTGGTAAACCATCTAAAAATTCCAATTATATAAATTCTTATATATTGAAATATTGCCTCAAATTTTATGCATAAAAGTAACAAATGTAGTAAAGGAAATGATGAATTTACAATCATAGAGATTTTAACACAACTGTATCAATAAGCACTAGAATATGTCAAGAATTTTTTGATCGATTTACTGTGAAACATCTACCTCTTGTAATACTCTAGTCTTAAAGCCCATTTCAAATATTTGGTCATTCATCACAGCTTTCTTTTGCTTAAATTTTAAATAGTATGTATTTTTCTATTCCTTTGTTTTTAAATACATATGCTTTTATATGTAATATGTGTCTATGAGAATATATATATGTAGTTTTCTTTTTTAAATTCAAACTTATCATCTCTTAAAAATACTGCAATATTTGCTTCATTCGCATTTAAAGTGTTCTGTATTTATTTATTTCTTCTTTCATATATATTTTGGTCTAATTAAGTATTTTCACATTTTTTCCTTTTATTCTCGTATTATACGGCATTTAATATACTTTTTATGAAACTCGTAAATTTAAATACATAATCTTTAGTTACCAAAATCAATAATAAAGTAAAAACTCTAAATCTTTTATCATGTAAGAGTTTTCTACAGCATGGTTCCATCCAAACACACACACACACATCCATACGTACACTGCATTTTGTGCTATGGTCTGTACTTAAAGTCTGTGCATATTTTAAACCACCAACATATGTTATTATTGCTTTACTTCCCAAGTCTGTCTTTATCATGAGTCTGCCAACAATTTTCTTTCTTTCTTTATTTCCCAGTGCAATCTACTAAGTAACCTTCTAGTTAGCTAATCTTCTTTTATGTGTATTCATTTTACTGTTGAATACAACATTTAAGTTTGTAATTTTGAAAATTATATTTTTCAACTTTATAGTATTTATGTTAGTTTTGTACATTCATCTCTCTGAAATCCATTTTCTTGAATGTCTTAATTATGGTTAGGTAAAGCTTTTGTCTATTGACTCTAATGGCTGTGTCCCCTGGGGTCAGTTCTCTATAGTCTGTTTTTTCTGCTGTTGTTCAGTCAAATTGTAATCTATATATATATTACAATCTCCCACATTGGGTGTAAAATAAATAGACGCTTCAGAGAGCTTAACTCTCTCCAGTGAGAATTACACCTTTTCTGGTGAGCAGGAGGAGCTCTGCAGATCGCCTTGACCTGATTATGATAGTTCTGGGTAGATGGGGCTTGGTTTCCTCTGGTTGGTCTTTATTCCTAGGGTTGATTCCCTCAGGGGTCTCGGTTAAAAATCATGCCGTTTTTAATTTTCCATCTTTTTCTAAATCATGGCTTCTCCTTATTGTTGCTCTCAAGCCCTAGTTTTTTTCTCTGGAACACTGTTGGTTTTGGAAATGCCTGATAACATATTTTGCTTCTTAACAGTTGTCTGCTAAAATTATTTTCTCTCTCCGTCTGTCTCTCTCTCTCTTCACACACTGGGAATCTTTTGATGTTGAGGGGAAATTGTATTCATCACCTTCATTTTTCTGCGGTACCCCATGTCTTGGCACCTCTGTATTCCAATGTGTCTTTTTGCATCCCTGTGGGACTCCCACTAACCCCAGGCTAATGTATTCAGTTTGTACTCCAGCCTCAGATCAACAGTAGATGTGCCCTAAACTGACTACCAGTGATCCAGATCTTGTACAGTCCCTTGCCCTCCAGGATGTTTGAAACCCACACTCTGCTTCTAAACAGCAGAACCCAGCAAAGAGGATGTGAGGCCACTCTTTCTGGCAGGTCCCATTGTATGGAAATAACAGGGGCGCTCAATTCATGGTTGACTTTGTATGTTGTTGACTCACCTGAGGCCTAAATGGCTGGTAAAATGTTACTCCCGAGTGTTTCTGTGAGAATATTTGCAGAAGAGATTAACATTCATATCAATGGATTGAGAAGAGCTCACCCTGACCAGTACCAGTGCACATTGTTCAATTTATTCAGGAACCAAATTCACTGAAAAAAGGAGAAAAAGTGCATTCACCCTTTGATCTGGAATGTCCTTGCCCTGCTCTTGGATACTAGCATCCCTGTTTCTAGGTCTTTAGATTCAGACTGGGCCTTATGCCATTGTCATTCCTGTTTCTCAGGTCTTTGGACTTGGACAGGACCTACACTACCAGTTTCCATGGTCTCCAATTTCCAACAGCAGCAAGTGGGCTGTTTAGTCTCCATAAACACAAGGACCAACCTCTCCCAATAAATCTCTGTAACCTATGCATCTAGCTTATGGATTCTGTTTTGGTTTTTGTTTGTTTTTCAGAACCATGACTAATGCATCATGTTAGGCTGTCTTAGCAGAGTAGAAATTAAGTGAGTCTCCTTGCAGGCTTGATGATGTGAGCATGTGTGGAGGGGATTCCCACTAGGAAGTATGTGTAGTCTCCAGTAACTGAGGGTGCCCTCCAGCCAGAAAACACCCTCACGAAAATTAGCACTGTTAATAGCCTGAATAAACCTAGAAATGGATTCTTCCCAGCCGGGCCTTAAGATGACAACATAGCTCATTGATAATCAAACTACATCCTTCTGAGACCCTGAGCAGAGAACCCAGCTAAGCTGTAATATGTTGAATGTGTATTGTTTTAGCTGCTACATTTGTGTTGGTTCTTTACACAGCAAAAGAAAATCAATATAGCTGGGCATGGTGATACAAGCCTGTCATCCCAGCAGTTTGGGATTATAAGGCAGGAGGCAGGAGGATTGCAAGCCTAAAGCCAGCAAATTATCAAGGACCTGAGCAACTTGATGAGACCCTGTCTCAAAAATAAAAATTAAAAAGGTCTGGAGATGTGCCTCAGTGTTTAAGCAATGCTGGCTTCAATTCCCAGTACAAAAAAAAAAAAAAAAAAGAAAAAGAAAAAGAAAAAATCAATATAAATTACAAATTGGCAACATCCACAAGGGGAAAGGTGCAGGTAATTTACCACCCACTCAATGTTTTTCTTTGCAGAATAATGGCCTTTTAAGTCCTTGCTTAAGTTGATATCTTCCCATTTCTTTAAGCAGACTTTCTTTTCTTCCTTTTCCCTTTCTTCCTTTATTTTCTCATTTCTCTTCCTAATTCTCTCTTTCCTTCCCTGTACTTTTTAGAAACATTGTCCTGCCTTTCCATTATTCCTCAATAGAAGGGTTAAACCAATACAAACTACCCCATAATAGCCAAGTGGTCAGAGGTCCAACAGAAAAACTCTCATATTGACTGAATAAATTACTTCAATGTTACTAGATATAAGGTTAATATACAAAATCATGATTTATATGTAAAGTCTGAGTATATATATCAGTAAGAATATAGAATTTATTAAATATACAAAAATGAAATACAAAATACTCTCACTGGAATCTCCAGATTATTAATGAAGACTTAAATGAAGGGCATGCCATGTCCATGATTGGGGGTTAATATTACAAAATTTATATATAAATTTAAAAGGCTAAAAATAGAAATGCTAATACCAAAGAATATAAAAGAGGGACAAAACACCTAACGAGATATCCAATCTCACCTTTATGTGACAATAATTAAGATTGTGGGTATCACTACCATAGGAACAAGACAAATGCTTAAGAGACTCACAGCTGGGACTGGGCACTTGGCTTGTGACACAGGAGGCAGCAGGGAATGTACACTAAGGGAATGTATGATGACGCAGACATCGTTTTGCAAGTGGTGTCAGGACCAAGTGTTGAAATAAATAGAGTCAAGTTCAGGTAGGCTGCTGATCTAAATGTAAGTTGCAGAACAATTAGCATTTATAAGGAAATATTTAATGGCCCTAGGACAAGAAAAGACATCTGAAGTGTTTTGCAAATGCCCTAAACAAAAAAGAACATGAGAGATAAATTTGCTTCACTAAATTCAAGGATCTCTGTTGCTCCAAATCAGCACTGAGGAAGTGAGAAAGGGAGCCGCAGAGCCAAGTGGATGATTGTCACTTCACACACCCAAATTGCACAAGGGTCTTCCACACACTACTTTAAAATTAGACACCTAGACAGAAAAACAAACAGCTAAAGATCCTGAAAGGCTCTTCAGAAAGAAATATATCTACATTACTAAAACAAGGAAGAAAATTGATCAATATCTTTTTAAATTTTTTATTAAAGAATTGAGTTATTAAAGAGTCATAAATACATATAAAGTAACAATATGATATGGATTTGTTTTTCAACCAGAATTAACC
>PVKS010039998.1:0-16902 GCA_004027875.1 Aplodontia rufa | reverse complement strand
TTAGCAGATTTGATGTCTCATAGGACATGTTTCCTGACTCACAGAAAACATAATTTCCTCACATGGTGGAAGAGGTAAGGCAGTTTTATGGAGCCTTTGTATAAGAGTCAGTCTCATAACCTAATCACCTCCTATTTTATTCAGATTTTCATTGCTGTGACAAAATACCTGGGGTTAAATAGCTTAAAGATGGAAAGATTTATTTTGGCTAATGGTTTAAGAGGGTTTGCTATATTGGTACAGGTCCATGATGAGGCAAAACATTATGGTAGGGAGCATGTGATAAAGCACAGATTTTTATCTTTTGGTATTTGAGAAGGAGAGAGGTAGAAAGGGAAGAAGAGGCTGGAGACAATATAAATTTTTCAAGGACCTGTTTCCAGTGATCTCTAGCTCCCCTAACTACACCTCACCTCCTAGTTTCCAATATCACCCAATAGCATCACAAGCTGGGAACCAAGCCTTTAACACATAAGCACTTGGGGGATATTCCACTTCTAACCTATGACACCTCTCAAGTGTCTAACTCCTAATATCACATGGAGTTATTTGGTTTCAATATACGAAATTTAGAGGGACACAAATATTCATACCATAGCAGTGATAAATTCAGTTCATTAGGAACAATAAATAAACAGAATTTCAGAGGGTGGGTAGTGGAGAAATGAGAAGCAATAGAAATTACAAAACCGATATATTTGTTAGATTGTATTTCATAACCCCTATAGGATCCTCACAATTTTATAAGCAGCTGCCAATTGGTCATAAATAGTGATCTTTTGAACAATTCCTTACTGATTTTGTCAACATTGTCTCCTTTAGTATTGGAAAGGTCTATTTTGAAGATTGCTGTTTTCTTAAATAATCATTTAATTCAGTGCTCCTTGTGAAAGTGCTGATGTGTGCACACTGTATAACTCCATTAATTTGTTAAGTGATACTAATGCCTCAAGATAGCTCTCATCTAGCCAAACAGATTGTCAGATCTCCAGATATGGGTGGATTCTCTTATTGTCATGATTTGTTTTGTTATCTTCTCATCAGTAATGATTGAAGAGAAAGGCCTGAAGTGTGTTTCCAAATATTAGTGCTTTTTCCAAGGTAGAATTGTGTTTTTAAGATGCCATAGGACACGTTCCAACCTGATAAGTGGGAACTATAGCATCTCCTTTCCCAGCTTGACCTGCTTAGATCTTATGCTTCAGCTTCAGCAAAACTCTTTAGAATCTATCACCTTCTATCTCTGGCAAGGCCTAAGAAACAGATAAACCTGCTAATGCTGTGAGCCCCGAGTAGTCCAAAGACAGTCTAAGGACAACAGTGAACTTATGGCCAGAAACCAGAGCATGTCAGTTCAGGGAGAAAAGAAAGAACACAGAGGAGATGGAGAATGTAAAACATATTATTGAATAACTCCTCTTCTTGAAGGGCTGGATTCTAAGCAGGATAAAATCTTCCTTCATAGCACATTTCCATTAGTGGGTTGGTGGATCTCTGCTTTGCTTGAAGGGGTAATATCTCTTTGTGAATTAGAGGAGCTTGACAGAATGAGAACTTTGGGAACACCTGAGTTAGAATATTTAATACAGGGCTTCTCAGAGTTTATAATATTACAAGATGTTAGGCTTATGATGAATCTCCAAATAAATGTGTGGTTGACCATAGATAATATATTTGGCAATGAAACTTACTTTTCAGAGAACCTTTGGAAGCACTCTGCTCAGCTTTTTCATGCCAATAGTCTCTTCTCAGGGCACACTGGACATCGTTCCTTTTCCTACTATAAAAGTTTCCATTCTGTATTCCTTTGAGTTTTTGCCCAATTGCAAAAATGATGGTGGCTGACCTATTATTATAGAAAGCTCTAAATTACTAGCCATTACTTGTCCTCATTTGGGTAGTTGTCTTCTATTTCAATAGCTACGTAGGTCCCAATGAGACCAGGCTTGAACTTCCCTTCCTGGACACTAGGCTTTGGCCAAGTGTTGTTCTCACTGGAGCCTCTTTTGTTTCCCTGTACAGTGCTTCTTGATTCCAGATTACATGACACATTTTTTATTTAAAGTAAATTCTGAACCAGAAATTGATTTGTTAAAGAATTATTTCAACAAAGAAATCACAAATTCAAGAAATTTTAAATAAGAACAAAATGAATGAAGCACTAAAACTAATATGACTAGCAAATATTCACAGAAAAGAATTTAGAATTTTTTTGGGGGGTAAGGTAGAGTATCTCTATGAACCAGGATTATTTGACCTATATTTATTGACTTGTAGAAGTGGTATTTAGAACGTCAGTTACTGAATCCTATATTGCAAAAGCTGATTGTACTGAACCCAAAAGTGATCTATGACATCCTGCTTCCTACAATAAACTGGAAGGTCAAATAAAGGACAAAAGAATAGATCAAATTCTTCTAAAATTCATTTTTTTAAATATGTCCAGTAAGAAAGTTAATTGGGCCATGATGCATTCACATAAATGAAAGCAACAAAACAATAAAACTATAAAAGTTTTTGGGATAACCTAGAAAATACCTTCTGGAATTATTTGGAAGTGAAAGAAGGTGTTGATATATAGCCACCCCTTTCCTTTCACTTTGTAAATAGGGTTAAACCTAAAATTAGATCCCTAATTTAAAATCAGATATTAGAATTGGAAATAACCCCTTTAGCTGAACTACAACACCTGGCAGAATATTTTGAAAGGACTTCAGAATAAAAAGTAGACAGGACCAAAGTACACTCAGCCCTGAAGATCATACAGCTTGCTGGCTCACTTCCCAACTTACAAGGATAATTGTAGTCATTGTAAACAGAAGAGATACTGGGGTAAAATGTCCCATGCTACTAAAGATAAAAACGGGACAAGAGTCTCTCAATGCAGATCAATAGGGATGCTCTGCATAAGGATAGAGCACTCAATATATTGCCATGATCTGAAACGCTCAAGGTGAATTACTTCTCAATGTGTATGGTCACCAAAGGAGTTCCTGGTAGATGAAGGTTTCACTATTTCTGCATTAAACCCTGCCAACTTTTCTTAGCCTCTTTCTTTTGATGTTCTTACCTCACAGTTTGTTGATATTTCAATAATCCACATCTTTTTTCTATTTCCCAGACCTTAATCATAGCCTTGGCTCCCTGACTGAAACACATTCCTACCTACTTTGCAACTCTTCCAGATTTAATGGAGAGAAATTTACTTTGAAGGTGAAATTGTAATACTAAATGTTCATCCCACCAGGGACTATTTATTAAGGTCCAAAATGGCTCTTCTATTCATAATCAAGTTGTATTTGCTATGGATATCATTTTGTCATTTTGTTTATGTTTGATGCACACTCCAGGTAAGGATGTTGGCATTATTACTCTATGGGTTAAAAGTTCTGTGAAATAGGCAAAATCTTGTGGACAAAATTTTAAAAAGTTTTGACAGCTTCTTACAAATGTTTACTGTTGTCAACACTCACTGGAGTGAGAGGCAAGGGATGGATTCAACCTCTAGTTGAAAGCCTTATGTTAAGTTCAATTTCTACCATGATTCAGATATGGATATAATATGTACACAATCTTCTTCTGCATTCATAGAACCAAGAAACTTACGAAATGCTTCTATTTGTTTGCTTCCCACATTAGCTGAAAAAAAAAAGAAAGAACATTTCAAAGATACATTACAACTTTTCCAGAGTGCATTATGTGGGCATGATCTAACTAAAGAGGGAAAAATACTTTCTCCGGATAGAATAAAAAGCCTACTTTAACTTATCCTAACTTCCTCATGAAAAGACAACTGAAACAATTCTTAGATTTTAACTAGATACTGCATTCCAAAAATGGGAAGCATTTTTTCCTTATTTTAATACCTCTTTAAGAAAGAACTAACTTCTCAGAAAATATCCTCCACTCTGGAAACCCAAACAGAAATGTGATTATGATATCTGATGTTTACATTCAATAGTTTCTTCCTTAGGTTTTTGAATTGGTTAAGTCATCAAGGTTCTCCAATGAATCTACATCTATCTATTTATCTACATGGAGAGGAGGAGAAAGATGTAAGAAATTGTCTCAGATGATATGGAAGAAGTTAAAAACAATCTAAAATTTACAGAGGTGATAACATATTTTGAGACCTAAAACTAGAACTGTTGTAGAACCAGGAAGAGACAATATCCCAGTGTGAAAGTAATCTAGTACACACAGCTGATGTTCCATTAGAATATGGTCAGTCAGGAAAATTTTCTCTTACTTGGGAGGGTCAGTATTCTGATCTATTGAGATCTTCCAGTGACTAAATAAGATCCACCTACATGAGGGAAGATAATCTGCTTCACTCAGTCCACCTATATAAACATTAATTTCATTCCAAAAGTTGTCATAGAAATATTCAGAAAATCATTCCCACAACTACAGTAAAACCATCCAAGGTGGATGCTTATTGCACTTACTAGAGCTTGTCAACTCACCAGAGAACAGGGAGTAAACATATAGAAATACAGCAATTTTACTTTGTGAACGGTGCCTGACTTTGGGATGCTTTGGAAACCAAAGGGGTTTCTCACCTCTCTTGGAACCCCCACCAAAAGTAGAGAACTTATGAAACATCTAGATGCACTACTACTTCTTTGAAGGTGATTATTATAAATGTTGAGGCTTGTAGAAAGAGACAATATATTTGGAAACTAAAAGAAATACTCTAGCAGGTCACTATGCCAAATAATTCACTTTAACCAAGATTATGGTCTAAATGCTCAAAGAATAAAAATCTGGAGAAATTAAAAGAAGTCAATCTGAAGTATTAACATTCATCTCCTGGTTTTGAAGACTCTCCATCCAGATAATCACCAGAATTATTAAAATGACTATGGGGTGGCACTATATGATAGCAAGTGGATATCATTCAAGCTTTTATGGAAAATTTTCATCATGGGATAGACAGCTTGATTAGTATCTGAAATCAACATTGGTGGAGAAGTTTACAGAAAGACAGCTGAGGTTATTTTTAGGCCATGAGTCAACAGAATAAGGATCCTGAAAAAAAAATATTCTAAAGGTAATCATGGCCAGGAACTAGGCTCAAAAGAGTATTTTGAAAAACATCATATGGACTTTACCTAATATCTTCCACATTAGTTAGGATTGTCCAGATAAGCAGAAGTAGTAAGTTATGTATAGATATATAACAGGAGATTTATCATGTGCTTTGTCTCACAAAATAATAGAAGACAAGAAGCCTATGATATGCCATCTTCAAACTGGCTAACCAGAAAAGCTTCTGGTACACTCAGTCTAAGACTAAAGTCCCAAAACTGGAGTAGGGGTGGTACAATTACTAGAGTCCAAAGGCCTGAGAACCAGAGGCCTTATTATCCAAAAGCAGAAGATGAATGTCCCAGCTTAAAATGAGAGAGTAAATTGACTCTCTGTTCTTTGTTTTATTTGGATAGGCTCTTAGTTGATAGGTGCCTAATCATATTGGTTTAAGTGATTTACTTCACTTAGTCTCCTTGTTCAAGTGGTAATCTCTTCTAGAAATATCCTCACAGACATACCCCAAATGTATGTTTTACTAGCTATATAAATGCCCCTTATCCCAATTATGTTGACACATAAAAATAATCATCATATCCACACTGCATTGGATTTGAATATGTGTTAGTTTTTGTATACCTATTTAAATAATGGATAAAAACAATTGCTTAATAAAGAGCTACAGTACTTATAGTCATCAAAAAGCTGTTTGCTATTGTGTTTGCAGTGTTATTAAAGGTTCACAGTGCACACATTAGAGGACTCATTATACAAAAACTCTATAAGCCATTATCCTGTAATAAAAAACATCACTTCCATATTCCCATAATCTTCTGGAAAGTTTAAAAGGATCAAAAAATTTAGATTAAAATTAACAAAATGTTCATAAACTCTCTTTTTTCCTTTTTTTTTTAACCACAGGGATTAAACCCAGAGGTGCTTAACTGCCAAGCCATGGAACCAGTCCATTCTTTTTTATTTTGAGACAAGATCTAATTTACTTTCTTAAGGTGTCATTAAGTTGCTGATGCTGGCTTTGAATCTCTTACTTTCCTGCCTCAGCCTCCCAATGTGTGTCTCTGCATCCAGTCAAAACTTTCATTATGAGCTCATTTGGCCAATGGTATTCTGGCTAATGATTTTTACCATATTATCTACTCCCTTTGGAACAAATCAGTTATCCCACTGTAAATTGGTAAAATCAGGGACCATAATTCTAGAAATATAACCTCTAATGCTAGACCATCTCATTTCTTGAATAGGTAACAAAATATTGCTAGAGACTTACATACTATATCCAGTCTCATAATTACCATGTTAAGGCTACCTTTCTAATACCTTTTTTGACAATCTCATCATGATCTTCTAACAGGAAATTTTTTTCTATTAGAAGGGATGTCAGAGAAAGAATTCTCTAGATCTTCTGGATCTAGATAAAGATCTGGAAAGGTCTTAATCAGGTATTGTTAATAAGAGACAGATCTGGGAATTCATCCGTTGGATCCATGTTTGACAATTAGAGAAGCAACTTGAAATTGTACACAATTGAAAATCCATTAGACAGTCTCAAACCAAGCAGTTTCAGTATTTCCCCAGAAGTGTTTGATCTTCAGAAACAGACAGTTCACCAACAATGGTACAGGTCAATGATCATAAACAGTGGACAGCTTGTACCCAACATGTCAAACTAGAATCACTATTTCATTTCTGTTTTTAAAAACCTCTTCACTTATAATAATTGCTCCTCTTGTTTTCTTGAGACCCCTTGCTGTTGTCCACTGCTGTGTTTTCAATGATTTATCCACCAAAACTCATGTTGAATTTTCATCCCCTTAATGAGTAGAAGAAGTAGATAAATGGGACCATTACGATGTTATTAGGTCTTGAGGCCTTTGATCTCATGAATCAATTAAACCACATGTGGATTAGCTGATTAATGGGTAATCTTAAAAGTGGATTTGTTACAAAAGCCAGTTTGGCTCTATCTCTTGTCTTATACCATTTAAGACTCTAGCAATTAGCAAAATGTCTTTATCAGGTAGACCCTCCTCAGATCTGTACCTATACCACACACTAGTCCATGAGTTGAAAAAGAATCTTCATAAAATCACCCAGCTTATATTATTCCAAATGAGCAATAGAAAATGGACTAAGACATCCACTCATAATGACTTTTACTCTCTTTTCCTTATTGTTTATTAAAATGGTTAAGCCAAAACATACTCATTCTAAGTCCATTATTAGTCATGCCTCTTCCAGAAAATGACAAGTGTTACATTCTTTTGATCAAGTGCTACCTAATTCTAAATTCAACAACCTTCTTATTGTGATTGGGAACATAGCATTCTGAAGAGACTAATAGAGATCCAGGTACACACCCCAGCTAATGTAAAATAAAGATTTCTACCTTATTTTGTGAATAATTCCTTTTATTTTTGAGCTCCATGAGCCCCTCTGTGGTATTATTTCCTTTGTGGCCAGAATGTCTGATCTTGTTCACTTCAAACTATTATCAGGAATGTTGCAAAAAGTATTCTGAGCTGGTCTGTACCTAGAGATCCTAATCTTAACTCCATTAATCAATAACACTGAACATTCAGCCAGGAGTGACATGAGTGACATAAGGTCACTCTAGGCTGTTCAGACACACTATCTGAAAGAAGCACTGACTCATTTATGTGATCAAAGTACCATTCCTATTGGTGATAATAGTGGAAATAGAAAATAGCATTAGGATATTGTCAATAACTTTAAGTTATTAATTGTTGGGGGGCTGTATTGTCCCCCCGGGGAGCCGATCAGGAGGGTGAGTGCCGACGGCTGGAACCCGGGTCCCCCCTCATCTGGGGACCCCTTCCCTCCCAGCCGGGGAAACGAGGCAACCACACGCAGCTGATGGCAGCCCAGAATCCGTTTATTACTAAGGCACACGGGTTTTTATAGAGGAGGAGGGGAGACAGCCAAGGAATCAATAATCCTTCTAAGGGAGTTGCCAGGTGTTATGTAGATTTCAGTACAGACAAAAAAACTAGGGTACAGACAAAAACTAGGGAGTAACCTGTCATTAAGACATTTTAACCCACCCTATTCTTTAACAAAGCACGACCTAGCAGCCGTTTCAGAAGGAGCTTATGCAAATAGTCATAAGGTCACTCTAGGGCAGCTGATATAATGGAGGTGAAGGTCAGACCCCAATAATTGTCACAAGGTCACTCTAGGGAAGCTGACGAAATAGAATGGTCAGACTCCAACAATTAATGACACCACTTCTGTACTAGATGGAATGTAGATCAGTCTCATTGTCATCAGTAGTGATGGACAACTGCATTGCTATAGAATTCTTCTTGGCTTGCCATAGTGATATTTGTGCCAGTGCCAGCACTTCTTATTATAGTTAAAATAATAGGCAAGACAGAATAGGTCTTAAGGTCATGCCTTAAGGGGGAAGAAAGCTATTTGACTTTTTATTTTTATGGATTATGGTTTTTATTCTTTTGACTGTGTTAGTCAAATGGGATTCAAAGGATCATATAGATACTAATTGTGCATGATTTTATCATAGTGTTTATGCTCCTGGTCTGTAACATTTTTTCACAGACTTATATACTTCAATGCAGCCACTCTCTCTTCATCTTTATCAGAAGACATGATTAATACATTATCTGATGATGCAACAATAAAAGCCAAACAGTCATACAATACAGTTGACTATGAAGATGACTAAACAATTCGTGAGTACTAAAGACATGGATTTCCAGCTTTTATTTAATTAGTCAACCACTCACAAGTGAGAAATTGATTAAAAAGGGGGGACTGACAAGCTGAGAACCAATGGTCAATGATGAGATTACATATAGAAATGGAAATCAAATGCACAACCTGAATCAATCAGTCTGAGACACCAACTTACTATTTATAATACCCACATCAGAAGTACAAATTACCACTGTAGCAACCAGTCCAATAATAGCCCATGCATCAACCACCTCAAAATGGCCAGGACTTGATTAGTAACTGACAGATTACTTTATGTTTGGTCTATTTCCACTGTAAGAATAATCAGAGAAAGGCAAATATATACTTCTAAGCAATCACATATAATGTCCTTCCTGTATTTAGGCTGTCAAGAGCTTTACAATGTCAGCAGTTACCAATCATATCTAAAGGTTTCCTATTTTTCTGTAATAAAGCTTTCTAATTCATTGACCTATCTGTGATTCTTTACCAAAATGCAAAGTGGTGGTGCCTGACCCCCTTGCTATAGCAAGCTCTCAACACATACCTTTGCATCTTCTCATTTAAGGGGTCTTTATTTACTTACATAGCACTCAGTAAGGAGTTTTAAATTAATTAATCAATTAATCCATCCATTTGGAACTGTTAAGTTGGTAAGTGTTTGATCCATTGTTTTTGAATAATTCTCTGAAGTCATCATTTATAAAGGCAGCATACTAAAAAGAAAGGCATGGTATGTGAAGAACTGCAATTTCCATCCTCTTTCTACCAGTTTCATGTTTTCCCTTTATTTCTTTGGTTCTTGATTTCCTTACAAGTACAATGAGAATGTTCGAATGGACATCATGAAGGGTAAATCACTCTCTCTCTCTCTCTCTGGAGTAGTGCCAACTGCAGGTGTAACTCCCTTGATTTCTTGATTTAAGGCTTCTCTCTCTCTCTCTCTGTCTGTCTTCTCTAGTTTATTTGCACTACCTCCTAATGTGCCCAGACATTCATTAATTAAATTTAAAATCTGCAGTTATTATCAAGTAATATTTAGAAATTGCCTCATAAAATATAGTTTTAATTAATTTATTTGACCTCAAATGTTCCTTCCAGGCACACTTCTCACAGTACTCAACACAGAATTTAGGATTTAAGTAAGTGTTCATAAATAACATGCAAATTGTTATTAAAAAGCAATTTGCATTGTGAGAAGGTTTAATTTGTTTGTTCTCCTTTCACTGAGAAACTTGAAGTGAACAGCAGCTTTAAAAAATGGCTCTCTAATCCTCTGCCAAGGAGCTTTGATTTACTCTGAAAAGCCAAAACCTCAACCTATGAACTCAGGCTGAATTGATCATCCTATTTTTCAGTTCTTTCTATTTCTCAATTGCAGAAATCTATGCAAGAGCAATAAAGAAAAAAGGTGACTGTAGCATACTCCAATGCTTCTCAAAGGATTATAAGGCTGCTATCCAGGAGAGTGTAGTGTGTAGTGAAATGGTTTCCAGACCAGTCTACACCTATCAGGCTCAAACTGTCTCTGCTGAGTCTTGGTGGCTGGCCTTCAATATATCAATTTACATCTCTGAGATGTCTGAGTTTCAGCTTTCTTTTTTTATTATTTTATTTTTTGGTACTGGAGATTCAACCCAGGGATGTTTTCCAGCTCTGAGCTCCATCCCCAGCCCACTGTTGGGGTCTGACCTTCACTCCATTTCATCAGTGACCCTCCTTTGATCTTGTTACTATCTGCATAAGCTCCTTCAGGCTAGATTGTGCTTTGTTGTGTTGGGGTCTGGCCTTCACTCCATTTCATCAGCTGCCCTAGAGTGATCTTGTTACTATTTGCATAAGTTCCTTCAGGAAGGGCTGCTAGGTCTGCTTTGTTAAGCTTGCTAATTGTGGAGCAAAAGAAGATGAGGGTGTGTTGGAATGTGTTAACCACAGGTTGTTCCCTAGTTGTTTGTCTGTACTCGAAATCTGCATAACCCCTGGCAACTCCCTTGGATTACTATTGGTTCCTTGACTGTCTCCCCTCCCTATAAAAACCCGTGTGTAATAAACGGATTTTGAGCTGCCACCAACTCCGTGTTACTGACTCATTTCCCCGGCCGGGTGGAGGGACTCCCACCGAAGGGAGTCCAGGGAGAGCCCGGTCGCCCTAATCACCCTCCTGCTCGGCTCCAGGGGACAGTTCGGCTGGTCCAAAACATCCTGCCCCACCCCCAGGGATGCCCGAGGTGCAACAGCCCACTTTATCTTTTTATTTTGAGACAGGTTCTCACTAAATTTGCTAAGGCTACCCTAAAGCTTGCTATCTTCCTGCCTCAGCCTTCAGAGCCCCTGTGATAACAGGTGAGTGTCACCACACCCAGCTGACTTTCAGTGTTCCTACCAACAAAAAGAGACAAACAATGGCTAACAGTAAGTATCCTGCCTGCTTCACATACTTCTTTGAGGCTGAATAACATAATCTGGTACACAGAACATATTGGAATTTCTAATACATTATGTGAATATTAAGTGGTAGTTTCATTATTATTTTAATACAGAAAGAGTAGGTTGTATTATTTCTCCCATCTTAATGGTAGATTCAAATTAATTTATGAAATAATTCAGTTAATGACATAAAATTGGTTATATAAGAGAATCAGGATACACAATCTTCTAAAATAAAGATAAAGAATTAACTTCCACATCAAATTGGTTACAAGGTCTTTTAGGTCCATAACAGACTTCAGAACCAGGAAAGGAAGGAAGGAAGGATGGAAGGACAAGGAAATGAATATTTTATACTCAGGTGATTGTAACAAACAGCGCAGTTAGGCTGAATACCATTGTTAGCCAAATGAGAACTCAGTTTGTTAATAGCAGCCACCTAATTTGCATACATTAATTTGCTTAGGCAGTTTTATCTTATTTTCTTCTTACAGCTTTATTATTCTTATAGACTCCTGTTAATACTTTGTTTTTTAAAGCAAATTTATTTAATTTTATTGCTTATAAATTAACTTGAAACTTCTTTGATCTTGATGTCAAACTCTTTTCTTTCTTTTCCTTTCCTCTTTTTTTTCTTTCTTTTTTCATTCTACTCATTTACAACATTTTATTTTGGCAACTAAATTATGGTTTCATGCAAGAAACTTTGCTGAACCTGAATTTCTCATCCCTAGGTTTGATGATCTCTAAATTCATGATTATTAGAATTTATCAAATTAAGCTCTGGTGAATGATGTTTCCAGTACCTAAATACTCAGTTGTAAACAATTCTAACTTCTTTGAAAAGTTCAGAATTATTACCACAGCTAGTATGGTATATGCTATCTACTTCACGAATGTGTCCAAAAACACCAAAAATAGGACCACTATCTTTCCCTTTCAATTGTCCATGGATGATCTTTTCTTTGACTTTGCTTTCACCCACTTAACAGCACAATTGTCTTTGGTTATACTTTCCTGCCGGGTGTTCAAGACTGAGTAGGGAGCTCCTATGTTAATCAAAAATTGTCTGTTTTCTTCCAATTGTTAGGGTCCTCCAAAACTCTTCAGGGACTCTTCAGGGCCTTGAGAGGAGCCTCTGGTTCCTTTTTTCTTTTCCTTCTATGAATTATGCCATCTGCAGAGTAAGAGACGTTGCACTCTCCAGTGACATTACTTTTTGCAGAGTATGCACTGGTGGGCTCCTAGTCTCTAGGGTCTTTGTGATCCCATCAATTGAGGGGTCATGTGACTCACTGGAGTAGTAGATTCCTTTTACAGAGGGGCCCTGCTATTCCCTGGGTTCTGACAGCTTTGGAGGAAGAGGGTCAACATTTTGGCTTTACTCTTATTTTGATTGGCTTTGGCCTGAAAACCGTGGTTATTGAATACCCAGCAGGCCAGTTCTGCTAGTCTTCAGTCCACTGTTAAATTGATACTGTCTGTCCTAAAGTAAGGGTTGACATCCAATCCTTTACAGAGATCTCAAGTTCTAATATTTAAAGAAAAAAATTGTCTATAAAATAAATCTAGTTCTGCAACCTAATTTTATCAGAAAGCTTCATTTCAGCATAACTATTATTATACTTTTCATGAACATGATTAAAAATGCTTGAGAGAAGAATCAAAACTGGATGCCATTTGGTTGTGATGCCACACATATCTTAATCCTAGTGACTTTTGGAGGCCAAGGCAGGAGGATCACATATTGGAGACAGACAGCAATTTAGTGAGACCACCAGCAACTTATTTCTAAAAACAAAAAAACAATCAAACAAACAAAAAAACCATAGAAAGGACTGGGGATGTAGTAAAGTGCCTCTAGGTTTAATTCCCAGTTTCACAAAGGGAAAAATATAGGGGAAAGGGAATGACAAAGAATTTAGAACAGACATGATTAGAGTTTGAAAAGAGTTTAGCAAATGATGAGACAAGTTACTTATTTCTAATGTATTCAGCTTTTCAAGATAACAATTATGGCCGAGCATTATTTTAGGATCTTTGGACTTTTGGTGGATTAAAACTTATAAATAACTTTCCTCAATTATTGCTGACTGCATCCTACACGTACTGCTTTCTTTCAACAAGACTTATCCTTTCATAGGAGACTGGAAATTGGGAAGAGGGGGGAACCATCCCAGAAGCCGATGTCATTCCTCCACAAACTATCCATTCAAGGCATGAGCTCTTCTGGGGAAAAATGCAAAAGGTAAAATTCAAGGTGGATATCCATGACCTGGTTTTTCCCCTCAATAACAAAGTTTATATCCACTGATTGATACTGTTTTGATAATGTTTCTCCCTCAACTGTATTTCTATATTCTAATAAAAAAATAAAATAAAAAAATAAAAAAAAATTAAAAAAAAAAAGACTTATCCTTTCAAACCTTCTGTGACTTGTTTAGATCCTCTACAACTTGCTTGAATCTTTTTAATTAGCCCTCTTTCTTTACAAAAATCCAGCCATAGTACAAAATCTTCACATGAAAAAATCTTTTCTTGTACATAATCTTTTGTTTACATTTTTATCTCATTATTTGAAAATATATTCCCCATAATTATAACCATTTTTATATCTCCTTTTAATAAAATTACTGGTCTCTTTTTGCTTTTTTCCATTTATTTTACATTTCAATAGAAAATATTTACAAAATTCCAAAATTGCTCTTTCCACAATAAAGTAAAATACTTGATATTTTTCATCTCTATCAAAACACAGATAAAATTTTTCTTTTGTATCATTTATACACAACATTACTTATTCCAGTTCCAGAAACTAAAGAAAACACCACAGAATTTCAGATACCACAACAATGACCACCACAGCTGTACAATTAACCCACAATCCCCAAATATGAAACCAAAGCATCCTGCAGACACTGCTGGAGAGATGCAGTCCACACTGGATGCTCACAGATGTCTACAGTGTAAGACAAGTTAAGACTCAGGACAATACTGAAGAAGTGGGCAGCAACAGTGTGAGAAGGGAGGATAGCACTTTTGGGATGGTGAGTTTACACTGCTTGTAGTGTCTGGAGCAGCAACTACCAGTCATGGCTGATTAAAGCAGTGGTTCAAGTGGCTACTTGTGTACCATGATGAAGATCTGCACTGACCATCACTATTGTCCTGTTCTTTAGTTTTCTCTAAGGGGAAAATGCTGACAATTGCCTGAGGATTCTTTTGCTCAGTCCAAACAGCACTCACAAAGTGCAGCTCCCTCGGTGTTAACAGCTCAGAGCTTTGAACACCAGTGGCTTTCTGCTATTATTATTCCTCTGCATTATTCTGGCCCCTGAGCCAGCAGCTACCAACACCTCTCTGAACTCCTCCAACAGCTGGAGATAGCATTTGGAGAAGCTCTCTACTGATCCCTTCTGTTCTCTGGATACTGACCACTTTCAATGTTATCATCCCTGGTGACTGGGCATTTCAATGCCAGCTGCCTCAGTGTTACCAGCTCTTAGTGTAAGCAGCTCAGCCTGCTCATCTCAAGATAGAAATCTCAAATGGGCAAAATAAAATCCACCTGAAAGAGGTTTCATTAGGAATTATGCTGCAGCATAGTTCCTCATTTCAGAGACTACCATGATAAGGGTATTGAGGAGACCTCTTTCATAGAAAATGAGGTGGACTCACACATACACAGCAGATCTGCTACATAGTCATGAGGAGGGGAGGGGCTCCTCATGGACCATACAGCTGAAGAGGCTGAGAAGGGGTAGGAGCATCCAGAGAGACTGCAGGGCAGAATCAATTGGGATGGACATGCCACCAGTGCTATTTCAGCTGAAGAAGACATATCTGGTGTTTGTGGTAGACATGATTGTTCAAGATGAAAGAAAAAAAAATCAAGTACCTCTTGGAAAACATCAGGCCCTTCTGTCTCAATTTTTCTTAAAGTGAAATGAAATTGTTATTCTTTAGAAGGAAGGAGTTTCTGAAACCATAGAAATAGGAAATCACAAAATTCCTTTTAATCTAACACAACTTTTTGTTTTGTTTCATTTTGTTTTGTTTTGTTTTGCCTTTTATACCCTGCAAATTGGGTACATAGATTAGAAAGTCTAAGTGTAATATGAATATTACACCAGTGACTCTGATTTAAAGTGTGGTTTCTGCATGCAGGCAGTTGTGTTTAACTTCTAGGTCTGTACTATTGATCTCCTTATCTAGGGTCAGTTGTTTAAACACTCTGTCCCTGCATTTGTACCAAATTAAATGAGATGCAGGAAGAGTTCTTAGATCATGATAAATAGTAAGAGTTCTATATGATATATAATGTTTACTTGTTCATATATTACTTAATAAATAGACTCACAAAAATTACCATAAAATACTTAAAGTCTATGTTTAAGCATAGTATCATCTGCCATTGGACAATGAATATCAGAGGTTGGAATATGAAAAAGGACTTGAATCTGTCCAAGACTGTTGACAGAACCTCAATTTATGGGAAGTAAATCCTACAACTATAACCCTCTATAAGAATCTAGTATTAGAGCCTAAGTTCCATCCACCACAGTAACTCGGAAACTTTCAGCACATGTACAGAAGGTAGGTTTTCTAAACTACAAAAATGCACATCTAAGAAGAAATCAAGATGGGAAAAGCCCACAAACACACAAGGAAATCTACTCAAAAACAGCAAAATAATGCTATTAAAATGGGTAAAGGACCTGAATAGACACTTCTTAAAAGAAGATATATGAATGGTAAACAGATATGGATATGTAAAGACTATGTGCTTAATAAAATGTTCAACTTTAGAATTTCTAAAAAGTTAAATATTAAATGTTCTTACAGCAAAGAAATTGTAACTACCTGAGGTGACAGATGTGTCAGTTAGCCTTATTTAATAAGTCCACAATATATGTGTTATAAGATCACATGGTACCCCACAAATGTACACAGTTAAAAATAAAAATTTCAGCTGTTTTTCTGTAATCCTAGCAATGCTGAGAGCTAATGCAGGAGGATCACAGGTTCAAGGTCAGTCCCAGCAGGTTATCAAAGCTCTAGCTCAAAATAAAATATAAAAGACCTGGGGACTTAGCTCAGTGGTAAAGCATTCCTGGGTTTTAATCCCCAATACCAAAAACATAAATAAATAAAATCTTCATATGTACCTATACATAATTATATTTTATATATTTACACATATACACATTCATCCTATTTTCATACATATGAAAGAATACACGTATGTAGAAAATTCACATCAAAAAACAATATGTATATATATATATATATATATATATATATATATATACTATAAAATTTTGTGGGAGTATTTGAATCAAACATGAGTTAAATCAACAAATACAAATTAACTTGCCCATTGAAAGAAAATAGTTTTCAGTTGCCCTCATATGACAAGCCTGTACTATATGCTGTGTGTAAAAGACATATATAAAGCAGTGTTCCTCAAAATGACTAACAACATAAGGAAGTTTAAAAGTATAGCTGACAAATAAAAACAAAAAGAGAGAGAGACAGCAATAGTTATTCAGCCCAAAAATTTAGATATAACAAGGGATGCTCATTTAATAATAAGAAACAATTCATTATGAAGCTGGTAACATTTAAGAATGGTTATGCACCAAATAATCCACTAATTTCATGAGCAACAACCGCACTACGAATAGAACACTTTAATATCACTTTCTC
>PVKS010039997.1:0-16900 GCA_004027875.1 Aplodontia rufa | reverse complement strand
AAGTGCTGGCCCCGGCTGACGATGCTCAGGGTGGGCTTGGACATTCTTGAGGTCCCTGGCAGGGCTGAGCCCTGTGCTCTCTGGGCTGATGTCGAAGATCAGCTCCCTTTTCTCGAGACAGGGTAGGTTACAGTGTCAAGGTTTTATTTGATTGCATTCTTATTTTATTGAGATATAATTTAATGTACAATAAAATTCACTACTTTCTCATTCCTAGAATAGATTGTTGAATTATGTGTGTGAATTTCACATTTTTGTGGTTGAAAGTTTTAGGAGAAAAGAGGAATCCTTCTTTTCCTAAGTTATCTTGTAGGTTTTGTTTTTAATTACGTGCATGCAACAAGTATTCGTTGATTATCAATTCCATTTGTGGGCAAAATGTGTTCTCTGTCTTTTTTTTTTTTTTGTACCAAGGACTGAACCCAGGAGTACTTAACCACTGAGCCACATCCCCAGCCTGTTTTTAGTTTTTATTCTGAGATAGGGATCATTAATTTGCTTGGGTTCTTGCTAACTTGCTGAGATTGGTGTTGAGCTTGTGATCCTCCTGCCTCGGCCTCCTGAGCTGCTGGGAATACAGGTTCTACCACCATGCCTGGCCCCACTAGATCACTTCTAATCCTGACTTTGTGTCTTGAATTTAAATAATGGCAATGAGTAATGTTTCAAAATACTTATCCAGGGGCTGGAGCGGTGGCTCAGCGATTTCGGCGCTTGCCTGGCAAGCACAAGGACCTGGGTTCAAACCCCAGCACCACGTACACAACTGAGTGTTGGAGCAACTAAAGCCATGTGAAAAACTCAATAAAGTTGTTTCTCTCTTTCTCTCTCTCACTGTCCCTCTCTCTTAAAAAAAAAAAATCTGACCTATCATGAAATAATACTTCTTTAAAAACAATACTTATCCAAAGATTGTGTTCCTGAACCTATTTTTATGAATAATTTTCTGCAACTAAAATAGTAATTTTTATAAAGCAATTTTATGAGTAAGAATTTTATAGGTAAGAATAATCCTAAATTTTAATTATAAATTCTAACAGTTTTGGTTTTAAAAGTAGTTCAAGAACTATTTTAATCTGTAAGAGGAATATGCAACTTGTATCTTTAAAATTCAATCTTTGTTATGCCTTTCTAATGTAGCAGGTTTTGGTTTCTACCTTTAAACCCTTCCCCTGCTTCAGAGGTAAATTACTTTATTAATAATTTCTTAGCCTGAGAGGTGTGGAATGATAGAACTACTTCCCAGGGTCTCTCTTTTGTACTGTGGAATATCTTACCAAATGCAGCTTTTACATTTCCAAAAATTAAATGGAGACATTTTCATAAGCAAGTCAGTAAAATATTTGATTCTTTCTGTTTTTTTTTTTTAAGAGTTGAGAATGAGAGAAAGAAAAAGACAAAGCTTATTTTATTTTTTCATCTGGTTTTGGCCTTTCCTGCATTTAGTTGTGTGTGTGGTGCTGGAGACCAAACCCGGGTCCTTGTGCACGCAGACAAGTGCTCTATTGCTGAGCCCCCTCTCCGGACCTCTGATTTTTTTTCTTTAACACATTTTGCCTCTTTGAATACTTTTGAGAATGGAGCTAGACAAATATGAGGAATTAGAAGTGGTTTAGTTAACCATTTCTTAATTAATTAATGAACCACTTGTTCATTAATTATTTATTTAAAAGAGAGAGGGACTGTGTGTGAGAGAGAGAGAGTGAGAGAGAGAATTTTATTTAGTTTTTCATGTGGCCTTCACCTTCCCGAGACTTCATTGTGTATGTGGTGCTGGGGTTTGAACTTGCATACGTGGGCGCGTGCCAGGCAAGCACGTAACTGCTGGACACTGCTCCAGCCCCCTTGTTCATTTACGTTAGATGATTGTCTAAATGTAAAGTATCTCCAGCTGTCAGTGCGGAATGGCTGAACTCATGCTTTGCTATGCCTTGGCAATACGAGAGGACTGTGATTTTGAGAAGTCCTTTCTGTAAGCAGCAACACTTTTCCTTTTGGATTGTCCAACACGAGCGGGTAGGAAGCCTTTGATCTGGCTGAGTCACCAGCTCTGCTCTGGGTGCTGGAGCAGGGACTCCAGGCTGTGGGAGACCCACCCAGGGCCTGGCACAGGAGGGACAGGCCTCCATCTCAGTTTGAACATAAGACAGAGGTTGAAGTCTCATTCCTGCCGTGAGCTGTTCTAGCCCGTTACCAGTTGCTGGGAGTGACTTTTTTGTGACAATGGTATTCCACCAAGGAACTTTTGAAGGAAGAAAATCCACAATCTTACGTTTGAATGCAGCAAGATTCTTTTTTGTTTGTTTGTTTTTCAGGGCTGAGGACTGAACTCGGGGCCTTGTGCATGCTAGCAAGTGCTCTGCCTTTGAGCTAAATCCCCAACCCCTGCAGCAAGATTCTTAATGTTGCTGTCCGTGTTCTCTTTCTAATCTTTATTTTTTTCTTATTTTTATTGGCGCATTATAGTTGAATATAACGATGGGATTTGTTGTCACACATTTATAGATGCACACAATACAGCACCACCCCCACATTTACCCCCTTACCTTCCTCCTCCCGTTCTCCAGATTCCTGGTCTCTCTTTCTTGGACCTATGTTTTTTCCTAAAATATCCAAGTACAGTGACATAATTCTTATGCCTATGAAGAACCATTTTCACATACATGGCTATAGAATGTACAGTGACATAAACGCTTAACTCAGTTCCAACTTTCCCCTTCTCCTCGCTTCCTATCGCCCCTTGTTATGTTTAGATATAATTGACAATAGGATTAAATTCACAAGCATGTTTTGTCACCCAGGCCTGCTGGTGTGGAGTGCAGAGTACCACGCTTGCCTCACACGTGGCCAGCTCTGTTGCACAGCGCACATGACCAGGAGTTTGTCCCTCACTTGACAAGCTGCTGTTTCCTCAGCCATTTCTCCTACTGTTGGTTGCTTAGGAATTTTTCTTCCCCCCAGTGCTGGAGACTGAACCCAGGGCCTGGAGCCTGCTAGGTAAGCACTCCACCACCGAGTTACCTCCCCAGCCCTCGAATGCTTGAGCTTTAGATTCTTGAAATTCTAGAGTCAGAGGGTTGAAAGTTGAGTAGCTTTTGATACGTGTTACCAAAGTCCTTTTCACAAGATTCTCCTGATTTACAGTGCCAGTGCAGAGCCTCACAGGGTCCTTTCCAAGCGTGCAAGGACTATTTTGCAGTTTGTTTTCGCGTATCTGTCCTCTCTAGAAAACAGCACCTGAGGGAGAGCTGGGCGTAAACATGCGCACGTGTTTGTGTTTACCGTGAGTGCCGGGGCCTCAGGTACTGAGTGCTATAGATACCCTACCGAGAAACACCAAAATAGCCGGTGTCGCTACAGCCCTGGGCGTGGAGCGAGTTCCTATGCGAAAGCTGGTTCTGTAGGTGTTTGGTCACAAACCTTGAATAGAGGAGTGGAAACTTTCGACTTTTGGTGTCCGTGCCTGCAGGTGTCTATCCAGAAAGGGGAGCTGCAGAAGCTTCCCGCTCAGCACACACAGGGCCAAGCAAACACACGCCCAGCGTGGAGCTGGGGGGTGTAGCGTGGCACCTGCCACGCGTGGAGAAGCCGTTTCCCTCCACGCTGCTGCCAGGGGGCCGCCGTGTTCCCTTTCAGGAGTGAGTTCTGCGGCCGTGCCCGGGAGCCCCCCGAGGGAAGGTCACGCATGGTGCAGAGAGGTCTCCTGAGAATTTGTGCTGACTTCACTCTGCACAGTGTAGGCAGGGGTTCATCCCCATCTCACCCCGACACTGGATGGGGAAGGTGACTCACTGTCAGTTGGGGCAGAACTGGACTGGGCCCAAGTCTGCTTCCAACTCCAGGGTGGCCTCTGAAGTTGTGTTTCCACTGCAGGCCTCTTACTTATTTTAAAGCACGCCAGCCATCACGGGGTAGCAGTCCCTCAGTCGGTATCTGTGGCACAGATGAAGCAACACTGACCCGTTGCTTTGCGAGGACACTCTGTGATTCCTTCCAGCTGGTTAAGCCAGCTGGACTTTGTCCCGGTCTCATTCCTGGGCTGACAAGGTGCAGTGTTGGCACCGCGTTGGTGGCAAGTCCCTGACGTCCCCGGAGGCCCAGCTCAGGCCATGCACGTTGCGGCTCACAGCCCAAGCGTGCGATGGCCCTGCTGGCCTTCTGAGCTTGGTGTCTCTTTGGCTGGTTATGTTCCTTAGGGCAGCACTGCTTTTACTCTTTCTTTTTAATCTGGCAAGACTTTAGCAATCTGCTCCAAAGGAATACTTACTGCAGATCCTTTTTCCCGTTAAAGATAGCAAATCATGCTCAAAGAAAGGACCTTAAAATTTCAGTTGCCCTGAAGTCTCTGAGTTTGGGATATTTCACTCAGCATATTTTTTTCCATTTCCTTCTCTCATAGGTGGAAGCTAGTGTAAAACCTGTTGAGTTTAAGTAATAAACTCACCATAGTTGGAGCTCCACATAAGCTGGGTGACCGTACCTAGGAAGGTGGAGGGAGAAGGGAGGGAGGCAGGGAGGTGAGGGAAGGACAAGGGGGTTATCAATACAACTGGGGATACTCAACTCCCATTAGAAACCTAGCTCTACACAGGCAGGCAGAGAAACTCAGAAATGTCAACAGTTATTATAAATGGCCTAGGATCGGCCTTAACTTACCATTTCACTCTGTCAATAGCCACGTATACATGATTATATAACAATTCCCTCCAATATGTAAGCCTGCGTCGAACTAACAATAATAAAAAACATACCGTGTTAAAAAAGTTCAGTTGCCACATAGAGATCGTAGCTTTCATGATGTGGGAGCAGCTTCCCAATCACCCAGTCCAACTCCCTCATGTTGCAGATAGGGAAACTGAGGCCCAGGGAGTTGCAAGCTTGCCTGCAAGGTGGAAGACGTGGAGACCTAGTGTACTCTTCATGCTGTGCTGTGGAAATCTTCTGCTTGCTCTTATTCTACAGATGGGGAGCAGAGACACTAAAGAAAAGTACACCCTCGTTCAGAAGCAGGCAAACAGTCACGGTGATCACAGGAGCCCTTTGTAGTTCATAAACTCTTAAGCACACTCAAGTATGGGCATGAGGTTTATTTGGCTTCTTATGAAGTAGAATCTGAATTCATCCCCTTTTTGCCCCTGTGGTGTGTTATTGTGAGATTCTGAAGCAGTTATCAAAGGAGGAAAATCATTAAAGAAGCCATGTCTACTGATTTATTTCACTTCAGTTACAATCTTTAAAAATCCATTCAATTTTTTATCTATAATAACTCATTACTTAAGTTAGGCAGTTAGCATGCAATTTACTGAGGTTACTTGGCAAAATTTGGCAACTTCTTTAACCCTGAAATGAATTTTTTTTTAATTGGATTTTTTCTTTTTGGTACTAGGGATTGAACCCAGGGGCATTAACCACTGATCACACCCCCAGACCTTTTTATTTTTATTTTGAGACAAGTTCTCACTGAATTGTTTAAGGCCTTGCTAAGTTGCTGAGGCTGGCTTTGAACTTGTGATCCTCCTGCTCCAGACTCCTGAGCCATTGGGATTATAAGCATGTGCCATTGCACCTGGCCTGAAATGAATTTTCAGCTTCATCTTTTGCTGAAGATGTAGTGTTTGTGGATTTTGATAACTGCACACAAGAGATTTTAAGCCATCAGGTTTTGGTAGAACGAGGAGGGCTAATGACATGATTTAACAAGGCTACAAAATCCTTGGAGTTTGAGTGGCAGGTTCTTGGAAGTAGGAGGGAGCTGCAGCATGGCCTTCCGGTCGGCCGGCAGCCTGATGGCAGGACCTGCCACTCACGTTCTGATGGGGAGAAATGGTGGGGCAGCATCTTGTCAGCTTTGGGAACTGTGGAGCAGGGCTCACGTGTGGGCTGATTGACAAGAACAGCTGCCTTCACCTAGATCCTGCCCTGGCTGCACAATGTCACTGTCCTTAGGACCCCCTCAAAGGTGTGCTCTGTCCCTCTTAAAAATCACAAGGGGGAAGCTGTGGTGTGGCCACTGTCAGCACCCTGTGCAGGCTTGCACACCAAGCTGGGATCCAAGCTGGCCCTGCAGGTTGTGACTGCCCCTTTACACTCTTGTTGCATCCAGGAAACGATGGTCACAATGCTTTTGTGCTTTCCTTGACACTGCGTTCCAAGAGCTCAGCATTTCCCTTCTCCAGACAAGCTGAGTATGGAGCATGGCTCCTGGCTCCCCTGTTGGTGACTTGGGGCTGGCTGTACCTTCTCTTGCCTCCTGTTCCTCCTGCTTAACCAGCACACAATAGGACTGCATGTGAGCCAGGGCATCACAGCCCTTGGGTGAAGTGGGATAAGCCCTGGGGTACCTGGACTGGGAATCTTAGGAGGAAAAGCCCCACACCATGGGTCCACGTCAGCAGTCTTTGGCTCCTCCGTTGTTGCTTGTGCAACCTGCGACTGGACCCTCTCGCCAGCCCCAAGTGAGAAATGCCTGTTTTCATTTCTTCTTTTGCCAAGCCCATCTGGACAGAACAGGTGCAGGGCTGGGGTCTCAAAATAGAAGCCTTCATTCTGAGTGATGTGGCACTTTGGAAACCCCCTTGCCCCTTCACCTTGCTTCTGGATGGATGAAATGATGAACTCTCTCCTCATGGCGTTTTCCCGACTTCTGTGGGACCTTTCATTTGTCCGTTGACCCCTCTAGTTTCCCCACTTGTAAACTATGCAGCATGACCTTGGTCATCTCAAGGCCCCTCCTGGCTTTGGAATCTGTGCCCATGTTTCTGATTAGGGCTCTGATTTGGAAATCACCCTCTCTCTCCCATTTATTTGTTCTCCCCACAATGTTATTCCAGCTGGGACAGCAGGGAATGACAGTTGCTCCTGATGGTCAGAGCACATCGATTCACCCTATTTCCTCTGCACCAGCAACACTCCCCAAAGCCTTCGTTTGGCCCCTAAACGGCTTGACTAAGTCCTGACGTGTGTGCTGAGGATGGCAGAAAGTGGCAGGTGGTTGCATTAATATCCATGAGCGCTGCTTTTCCTTATGACTTACGAATGAACGCGTCCTCCCAAGGACATTGAGACTGGTATTTGTTAAAATGTGTTAATTTCTAGAAAACCCACTAAGGTGGGTTTTCTATTTACAAAGAGGGAGCGTGAGTCTCAATTCCTGCATGGGTCCCTGTGGGAATCGCATGAGAAAAGGTGCAGTGCCGTGTTCATAGCAAAGGCTCCATCTTCCAGAGTACAGTGAGCCCCTCCCGAATCACCCTCTGGCTGAGTGCAGACTGAGCTGTGCTTCTGTGGGGCTTCCTAGGCACTGAGAAAATGTTCACCTAGGGAATGATGAGTTCCCTTTCCTCTGCTCACCAGCTGTGGTTGTTGATTGTTCTTGAACTGGAAAATAAGAAAGGGGTCTCTGCTCTCAAAGCTAGCAATACTTTAGATGAAGGAAAATGAATGCGGATGAATCGCCAACTGGCCCATTGGGCATAGGGTGCCCAAGCAGAGCAGGTGACTCCTCGCAGGGATGTTCTCCTGTCATGTTGTCAGGGGCAGTGGAGTGGCAGTATGGCTGGTAATCCAAAGTTAAGACCACAGACTATAGATTCTAGCATAATGGGAAAAGCTAAATAAACCGCTCTACTGCTAAGACAGAGTGGTATGGGTCATTCAAAATGATCAATGTGATATCTAAGTAGGCAAAAAGGTATGCCGTGAAATACCTGCGAGTGAAAGAAGTTGACCACAGATCTGTAGCAGTGGAGGGGCGACGTAGCAGTGGCTACGTGTGAAGACGCCTGACAAACGTTGGAACTGGTGAAGGCTGGGCTGTAGCGCGGGGTGGAGTGTGCTGAGCATTCCCTGGGCTGCGTTCTCAGCCCCGCACACATGCAGAGGAGGTGTGCTGGGGTTATGGGTTGATGATGAATTGCAAACACCTTCCTTTTGTTAGTCCTTCACTTTTCACTGTGCACAGGCTGGACATTTTGGAGTAAGGACTTGGATTGAGCACTGTCCCTGCCCTGGGGTCAGGGCCCCATCCTTGTTTGCTCCTCTCTGGTATCCATGGTGATTTCTGTCTTGAATGGATGATTTTTTGTTTTAAATAAAAAAGTGCAATGGATCCAGTCAGTGATGGACTCTTCTCTCCTCCGTGTGTATTTCTGGGGATTTTCCTTCTCAAATCCCCTACGACCTGATGTCAAGTCCACAGGAAGGGAGAGGCCCCTAGGGTAGGGTCAGTTCTCCCCACACCCGGTCAGCTCTAGCAGAAGCACACCTCCCTTCTAGAAAAAGCAGGTTAGCAGCTGTCAATGTAGTGAATGGATGGTTCAGGAGGGGATTCACATTTTGCTTTGGAAGATGGAGCTTTCAATTCCAAAAGAACGCCTTAGGAACTTCTCTTGGAAATGCTTCCCTTTTGGGGGCACGTTGGTTCCATGTGGTGACTGCCCTGTAGGTGGTAATGAGTACCGACTGGGTTCCTGCTCAGGGGAAGGCTGTCAGGACATTCAGCTGTGACCCTCAGTGGTCCCCCAGCTGTCAACTCACATGGACTGAACCCACCCAGGCCAGTCCAGTGAAGGCAGGTCCAGTGAACCAGTGGAAAAAATATCAGGGTGTCCGTGCCATTGAGTCTAATGACCAGATAATTTCCCCTGAATTAGAAATTAGCAAAGCAGGGTGGCCCGTGCTGGCTCTGGTCCTTCCTGCCACCACAGGAGAGCCAACTGCTGGAGGTGTGAGAATGGAGTAGGGAGGAGGGAGGACCAGACGGAGACCCGAGGCCTGGCCTCTGGTTTTGCTTCAACTGGAGCTGCTCTAAGGCTCAGTCTGATCTTTCTGGCCACGTCTCTCTAGTCTTCGGAGTTCACAAATTTACCTTATGCTCTTTCACCCAAAGTGTTTTGATTCCTTATAATCTAGTCCCACTCACTGTTCCTTCTAGTTGGCTCCTCCAGAGCATTGGTTCCAGTTTGCTCTGTAGTAGCCTGTCCTTGTTTGTATCCCTGGAAAACTGCCTTTTTGGCGAGGATGTTTTTCTCACAGAAACCCTTGGAGGATAGGTGTTGTGATGGCCGAATGTGTGGGGATTTCCTCCCTGCGCCTGGTCTCCTGGGGCTCTTGTCAAGCAATATGCTTCCCAGCCATTCTGTCCCTTCTTTAAGCTCTTTCTCATGTCTATAAAACAATTATAACCCAAGAGTAAAAAGCTAACCAACATTTTAAATCAATCCTGGAATGTTTAAAGATTCAATTTTTTAAAATCATAAATGAAGGTAATAACTTCACAAAAGTTTTTTCCACATCTTTTATTGGTGCATTATATTTGTACATAGTGGTGGGATTTGTTGCTACATATTTGTACGTGCATACAATTTATAACAGCATAAGTTGGCAAATATCACTCCCCCAAATCACCCCACCCACCTCCTACTCCTGATCTGTTCCTCTACTGATCTGCCTTTGATTTTCATGAGATCCCCCCACCTTTGTTTCCTTTCTCCTCTCTAGATTCCATACATGAGAGAAAACATGACCCTTGGCCTTCGGAGTTTGACTTATTACACTTAGCATGATGCTCTCTAGTTCTATTCATTTTCCTGCAAATGCCATAATTCCATTTTTCTTTATGGCTAAAAAACTCCATCGTGTATTAAACCACATTGTCTTTATCCATTCATTATTGATGGGCACCGAGGCTGGTTCCATAGTTTGGTTATTGTGAATTGTGCTGCTATAAACATGGGTGTGCATGTGTCACTGTGGTAAGATGACTAATTCTTCATGGTAAATACTGAGAAGTGGTATAGCTGGGTCACATGGTGGTTCCACCCCTCGTAAAAGAGTTTTTTTTTTTTTTTAATTTTTTAAAAGATTTGTTCTTATAACTAAAATGAGTTTGTTTGAAAAATTTGGGGACACCCACACCCACAGCCCTATTCCATTCATGAAACAAGCAATTCATAGTCACTCAGGGCAGTAAGCAGTGATTTCCTGGCCAATTCAAAGACCTCTTGCTTCTGCTCAAGCTGTTCTAGAGTGGACTTGCCCTGTTGACCAACTCTAAGTACCCGAAGTGTGCATGGCCAGGGCCATGGTGCTGGATAGAGGCGGTTTGTCGGGTGAGACCAGATCGCCTGGGGTCAGGAGAAGTGGCAGCGTTTCCAGCTGGCTGGCTCCAGGTGGGGTCGTCTCCTGTCTGTCCAGAAAGGCTTCTGGAGCTTTAAGGCTGCGCAGAGCATGCTTGTGCTACAGGGGTGGCGGAAGGATGGTAGTCAGCCCCGAAGGTCACAGGCAGGACTCCCCGTGGAGGCCTTGGCCATCAGATCCCCTGGCGTAGCTGCAAGTGGGTGAGGAGCAGAACAGAGAGGTTTGCACTCAAGGCAGGTATCTGAGGGGTGACTTTCCACTTGGGCAAGCCTCAATCTTCCTGGTTCTGCTTCTTCATCTGTAAACTGGGGTAATAGGTCACGCTCTGTGAGTCATTGTGCCAAACATACAAACAACACAGCCACACCTGCAGAAAAACAACTCTGACTTCAACAAACACATCACCTGTCAACACGTTCCTGTACTCATTTATCAATTCATCAATAACTCTTGTGACCAAGGCACTGTGCTCTGTCAAAGCTCTGTAATGACTGTGAAATTCTACAAATCAAGGCTCAAATGTTCTGGTTCAGGTCTCAGTGCCAGGTGAATCATAAGCAGGAGCATGGAGATGGGGGAGCCTTCCCATGGGCCTCCAGCTGCCATTCTGACCTCAGTCCTGCTATGGTGCGCAGCCGCCAAGGGAAACCCGCCAGTATCTACATAATGGAGAAAGGCACTGTCTTTAGGGGCCTGTATTTGATAGGAAATAAACACAGAGATCCTCAGGTCTTATACAAATCAAATACCCAAGTAATGGGTGGCGTGCAGCTAACACTTCAGTATAGTGATGTGGGGAGCCGGAGGGCAACCTCTGGGCACAGGCAGGAGAGGTTTCCCTGTGCTTGGACAATCTCTTTGGGAGATGAAATTTCTTTTTTTCTTTCTTTATTTTTTTTTGGGGGGGCACCAGGGATCGAACCCAGGGGTGCTTAACCAGTGAGCCACATCCCCAGCCCTCCCCCACTTTTTTTTTAATCCTGAGTCAGGGTCTTGTTAAGTTGCTGAGACTGACTTTGAACTTGCCATCCTCCTGCCTCAGGCTCCTGAGCTGCTGGGATTACAGGTGTGCACCACCATGTCCGGCCTGGAATTTCTTTGGGCCAAATGGAAATGGACCAAGGGTGTTGTTCAGACACACCTGCAGATGAGTTGCTCCTGAATTAAGAGGTCGATGGCTTTGGTGGCACTGCATCTAAACCATTTGTGCTCTTTACTTCAGGGGGTGCCTTGGATCCTGCCACGGGTGACAGTGTTCCGTGCAACTGTGGTGTTGGGTGGGCCTCGTGGAAATGGATTTCAGGGACTTGCTGATGGAACTTTTCAGGTCTTACTGCAGAATAGAGCACTGGGAGGGGGCACGTTGCTCTTTCTTACATGATAGTAAGGGGTTGCTCTATTTCTGAGCAGCAACGCCTGGTGGAGACCCAGGCTAAGGGTGAGATTTGAGAGCTGACTGCAGGCGGGGGAGACAGCCTGCATGTGTGTGTGCGTGCTGGGGAATTGTGTCTTCCCCACATGCTCATATTTCACTTCTCTTTGGAGGGCTTTGACTTTTTCTTGTAATTGTTACTACAGGAGATCCTGTCTGTGTCTGTGAGCATTTACAATCTTCCAAGGACGGGTGGCAGTGGGGAGGGAAGCACAGACTGGCCAATGTGAGGACACAGGAAGCCTAGGCCCTCCTGGCCCTTTGGCTGGAGTGGCCCTTGTCTCTTGATGCAGTCCCAGGGGATCTTTCCCTCTCAGGGGGGTTAGTGAGGTCAGCGGAGGCTCATCTAACAAGGGACCCTCGCCCAGTGAGCAGTGGGACAGCAGGTGGATGGCTCAGAGACCCCCAGAAGCCCACAGCCCAGGGCAATCAGGACAGTGCCCTGGGGTTGGGAATCTCTTCAGAGCCTACGCCTCTGCTTTCGCCCCTGTCTTTCCCTAGTGTTTCCATCTCCGTTATCTTTTTCTTTCTCCCAGCTCCCCCTCTGCCTTCTTTGTCGGTACTGGAGATTGAACCCAGAAGCTCTCTACACTAAGCCACATCCCCAGCCCTCTCTGTTTTTTATTTTGACACAAGGTCTTGCTAAGTGGCCCTGGCTGGCCTTGAACTTGCAATCCTCTTGCCTTATCCTCCTGATGGTTGTGATTACAGGTGTGGCCACCGCATACCTGGCTTCCCGACCCTATTACCTTTTGCTGTGCAACCATTTGAAATATGTATTTGTACATACTATGGAATTAAAATGTCAACATAACTTGCTAAATGAAAGATTATATATACACCCACACCCACAGGGGTGTGGGGCCTGGGGCTGTAGCTAAGTGGTAAAGTGTCCCTGGATTCAACACCCAGGACAAAAGGGAAAAAAATTTAGAATATGTGGAAGACTGTTGATGGGGCAGAGTGTTTGGATGGGGATCCTGATCCATTCCTTATGTTTGGGTTATAGCACTGGGAACTCACATGGACCCTGGAGTCTGTGGAGCCCAGTGAGGCTGAGTGGGTGGAGGTGGGTCCTCCCCGCTTTATTCAGGCCGGGAAGCAGGCCTGACCTTTGGTTTGGTGACTGAGGCTCTGGAAGTTGCAGGTGAGGGTTTGAGGGTCATGCTGCAGCTCCCGAGGCCAGGGATAGCTGTTCCTGCTGTGCCGTGTGCACCTTCCCCATCCGCTTCCCTGTTTCTAGCTCACGGGCTGCATGCTCATGAACGTCCATGGGGGGACCGGATCCAGGAAAATGTGCAGGCTCAGAAGCTGTCAGAGACTGGGTTGAGGATGCTCTGATTCCTCAGGGTGTTTGTTTATCTTCTCATGATGTTGGTTGATTCCCTTGTTATTTGTCTTAGGACAGTGAAGGGCAAAGAGAAATTCTTGGAGGCATTACAGAACTCCTGTGCACTCGACCACTCACCTCCCCTGCGCCAAGTGGCTGGGAGGCAGGCCTGAGTGGCAGCCCAGGGCGAGTTAGGGCTGAGATGTCTCCTCCGTAGGTCCTTTGCTCCCCGTCCTGGCTGGGAAGACTGGAGGTCAGAGCACTTGAGGTTGCGTGCTGGTGACTGAAGAACACTTGTTCGTCAGTGTGAGACGCTGGTCTTTTGTGGAAGCCCTGCAGCTTTTGTGTTCTATCGTGGCCTCCGGCAGGATGGGTGGCAGGAAGCACCCTGCTCTGAACTGCTTCTTAGGCCTGGGGGTGAGATACAGAAGCAGCAAACAGTGCCTTCATCTCATGCCTCTTTCTTCACGTTTCCGGCTGCAAGATTCTCCTCAGCTTTACGTGTTAGATAGGAACACAGGGTACTACTGTATTCTGGAAGAAACACATGTTTTGGGCTGAGCTTATGGAACTGCTGCGGGGGGCTCATCCCCTGGGCTCAGCCAAGGAACTGGAGAACCTGTCAGTGATGGAGACCATGAAAAGATCGTGGATTGGGTTTTCTGCCATACCCTGCCCTGAGGGGATCATGCAGTGTTTCAGCATGTGTTCCAGAGTGTTCTGAGGTCCAGATTTCGTTATCATCTTATCATAGCTGAAGAGCAAGAGGGGGCAAATAAATTTACAAGGGCTGGATTCCCACGTGGGAGTTCAGTACCCATGACTTCGCAGGCAGAGGGCTGGAGCGCTGTGATTACGTGTGACATCACAGGTGTGGAGGATCCCCAGGTTGGCCTTTTGCACAGGTGGAGAAGCGCCTTCTCTGACCTCCTGCGTGTTGGGCGCCCCTCCTGTGCTGAGCTCTCTAGACCTCTCCCCAACCCACATGCTCCCTTGTTACAATTTCTGCTTTCTTGTTTCCACGCTGGGGCGGGTCTCTCAGCATGACCTGTCCTGGGCTTTCTGCAGAGCCAGAGTCACGGAGAAGCTCATAGATGTCCCTTAGTGAACGAAGGTGGGCTTCCACCCCTGTGAGTGCACAGACAAGCGTTTCCTATAGTATCAGGGTAGACAGATAAATGGCCCTGTGACTTGGTTAAGGACCAACAGATGGGAGCTGGACATGGGGATGGGCTATGCATGGATGCAGAGATAGAAAGGAAAGCTCTGTCACAGGCCCAGGCAGTTTACTGAAGCGTTGATGTCCATCCCTGTCCTTCCCAGCTGCCCTGACACCTCCAGGACCTCTCTGCCCTCATGAAGCACCTTCTCACACATCAGGCTGCCCGGGTCCGGGTCCCCTGTCAGAACTTTCCAAGGGCCCTGGCTGTTCTGGGCTGTTTTCCAGGAGGTGGGGCCGTGGTTGGGTAGAGTGGTGTCAAACAACGTTGGGTTGGAGGATTTTCCATCCAGTGCTGGACACAGCCTTGGCCAGGTGCGTGGGGCCAGGTGCGTGGGGCCCAGGAGCTCGGAAAGGGTGTGGAGTGCCCTGCCCAGCCTGCTGGGGGAGGATGGGAGCGAAAGCAACAGATGTGCTCTGGGTTCTGTTTCGGTTCCCCAAAGGGTCCTCTCCTTGACCGAAGCAGTGTGACCGTTGTCATGACGGTTGCTATCTTGGTCCTGGGACTCTCCCCGGCAAGGTAGCACTACTTTTTTTAGTCTTCTCAGGTCAGTCACCATGAAACTCAGTAAGAACCAACCTGGGTGGGGGATGCGGCGGGGGGCATGGCTGAAGCCTGGGCATAGATGAGAAGGTGGAAGAACTCTGGGCCCATGAGCTGTCTTTCCAAACTGGACAGCGTGCTTCCCAGGGGTCCCAGGTGCGGCCGACTGTCCACTTTTGCACAGGTTCATGGGTTGCTCCCACGAGCCATCTCCATTAGCTCCTGATGCAGCTGGTGAACAGGACGGGTGGAAAGCACCCCGGCCGCCATTCTTGAGTCTGTCTGGAGATGGAGTGACTGGGCCATGCCGTCAGTCCTGCTCTCGAGTGTCCTCATCCAGGAGACATTGACTTCTTTTTTTTTATATATATATATATTAGAAGTATATAGAAATACAGTTGAGGGGGAAACATCAAAACATTAGCAATCAATGGATATAAACTTTGTTATCCAGGGGAAAAGCCAAAACATGGATGACCACCTTGGGTTTTAGCTGTTGCAGTTTCCCCCAGAAGAACTCATGCATTAAATGGGTAGCTCCTGGAGGAATGACATCGGCTTCTGGGATGGTTCCCCCATCTTCCCAATCTCCAGACTCCTATGAGTTCTTCATATACTCACCCTCCCCATCCCCCTCCCTACACCTCCAAGTATCCTAGAGAGCCATCCCACTATTACTCTGAAATTCATTCAATTTGAAGTTTTGTTAGGTTTGCCGTCTGCTTCTCCATATATGCTAGCATCAACAGATGAGAGAAAAACCTTTCGGCCCTTGAGTCTCTGAGATTGGGATACTTCACTAAGCAGGAGACATTGACTTCTAAGCCTTCCTTACCCTACCTTCACTGACACTTTGCCCTGGACTTGGCACTGTGAACAGGCATTGTGGAAGGACCAGCACTGTCTTAGAGGGAGGCTCTTGACCAGGATGCATCTGAATTGTGTGGATCTTAGACATGGCATTTAAATCATAGCTTCCTTACCTATAGAAAGAAGGTGATAGAGACTTCCAGGGGCTACTGGGAGGCTCAGCGGCAGGATGCTGCGGTGTTGAGACACCGTCCCCCTCTGTTACACTGGAGCAGACCCCACCACGAGCTGGCATGTGAGGGCCACCAGCGCACCACACGAGGTCTTCTCCAAGCATTTCTTGTTGCCCCCTTTGATCATCAACACTTTATTGCTGTGCCTCAGGCGGGGGGCTCTTTCTCATTTGCTCTTGCACATTTTCTTTCGATGGAATCATCCAAAACAAAAGCCCTTGTTATACCATCTGGTCTTCCTCTGAATTTTAAAGGAGTTGACTACAGCTCCTACTATATAGACCAATATGACTGAGACCTACCCAGAACCTATCAAGTGCACGACGTTGGGAGAGGCATGGACATCTGGGCTTGACAGCCCTGGTTTGAGTCATGATTCCACCTCTTCCTGGCTGTGTATCCTCAGCACATTCTGAATCCTTCCCCATCCTCAGTTTCTTCCTGTGCGAACCAGAGATAGTAAGGGTGTGAAAATCAAAGGGGGCCATGGAGGGGACTGCACCATGCAGGCCAGCCGCCTCCTCTCCTGTCCCCCCCACCCCCCGTCATTTCCCTTTCTACTCTGTGTGACACTTGTAGCTTCAGGGATACGAAAGTCTAGCTAGGTTGGGAGGTGGAACCTTCTCATAAAGAGACACTGCATATGGTAGTGGTGGCAAGGGCAGCTCAGCCCTGAGGAGGGATGGAGGGTAGATGGAGGATGGTAGGGATGAGCGGAGTGGGAAGGAGGTGTAGAGACGGGGAGAGATGGGCCACACTGTCCGCAGCTGGGAAAGGAGCAGGAGGAGTGGGAGAGGGATAGGGAGGGTGTGGGTGGGAAAGGTCAGAGAAACGAGGTCTCCAAAGAGCAAGGGCTACCTGCTGGGGTGTCTGGGGGGGGGCTTCTCAGGGAGGGCAGCATGGGGGCTGTGGGGAAAGCTCCTAGCAGGTGCAGAAGGGATTCCCTGGTGAGATCGCTCTTCTTCCCCACCTTCTCTTCCCTTCGTATCATCCTTAGAGCCTTTACTTGATGATATCAATCTGTAAGTCCTTTCTGAATGTCTAAACCTGCAATAGCTAAGCAATTCCATTTATTAGGGAAGTTGCAAACAATTCTGAGCACATTGCCTGAGGATTGCTCTGCACCTGCTCAGGATTGTCCCTTCCGTTCTGTTTTCATGGTGGAGGGTCCATGCCAAGCCAGGGCAGCACCCCC
>PVKS010039996.1:0-16900 GCA_004027875.1 Aplodontia rufa | reverse complement strand
CAAACAAAAAAAGCTCCAGGTTTTTTAAAAAAATTAACAAAAATAAAGAATGCCTTTGATGGGCTTATCAGTATACAGGGCATGTTGAGGAAAGAATCTCTGAGCTTAAAGATCAATATGAACTTCTACAACTAAACAACAAAAGGAATAAAGACAGAAAAAATCAGAACAGAATATCTAAGGACTGTTGGGGACAAGTAGGAAAGGGGAAGACAACTGTACTCCCATGTTCATTGCAGCATTATTCACAATAGCCATATATCAACTCAATCTGTGTCCAACAGTGGGTGACTAAAGAAAATGTAATGTATACACACAATGGAACACTGTTCATCTTTATAAAGGAAGGAAATTCTGTCAGCTGAGACAACACGGATGAACTCTGAGGACATTATGCTCAACAACTCAATGTGGCACAGAAAGACAAATGCCACATGATTTCACTGATATGAGGAGTCTAAAAAGCTGAACTGACGGAGAGTAGAATAGGAGTTACAGAATTAATGGTGGTGGGTGGGTGTTGGGGAGATGTTGGTCAGAGAATACAAAATTTCATTTAGGCAAGTGAAATATTTTCTTCTTTTCTCATTCAACAGTCTTTATTCAGCAGCTACTGTATAGATGTGTCTTTGTTTTAACCACCAAGGGTGCACAAATCAATCAGATATAGTAAATTTCTGCTCCAAGACAAAATGGGAGCAAAGATTTCAACCTAAAGGCCAATGGACTGATAAGTGAGGCAGATCATGGGATAACATGTGACCCGTATTGACATTCATTTGACATCCATTTACTTCTCTTTTCTCCCTTACTACAGACTCAGCTCCTCAAATAAGGAGTCTGAGGAAGCCCATGTTGGCTTGAGCAAGAAATGTTAACCCTGGCTTGGAAAGTGCTCTATTTTAACCTTGCATGCTTCATTCTCCCTACCTCAGATTCTTTTTTCTCTTCTTCTTCTTTCAAAAATTAAATGGTTGCAGAAGTATTATTTGGATTCTTGGGTGAATAAAAAGCTACATTGTTGATTCTCCCCAAGATTCCTCCCTCTTCTCCTTCCCCCTCCCCACATATCTATGGTTCCCCTAGATTATGTGTTACTTTGACTTTGGTGATAGACAAGTGGAATATTTTCAAGAGATCTATTTTACCACATGATGATTATAGTTAATAACAAGTATTACATACTGGAAGTATGTGAGATAACATCTGTGTTAATTAGCTTGATTTATCCATTAAACAATGTACATGTATTTCAAAACAGCATATTGGGGCTGGGATTTAGCTCAGTGTTTGTCTAGTATGGATGACACTCAGGATTTGATACCCAGCACTGCAAAAAACCCAAACTCAAACCAACCAACCAACAACAACAACAACCCACAAATAATGAATACACATTTTTGTCAGTTAAAAATTAATAATAAATTTTCTTGAATCTTGATAGCTTCAGTGAAATCCCAATCAAATTGGAAATAGCAACTTAGCAATATTAACTCCATGTATAAACACAACATATCTTTCCATTAATTTAGATCTTTGGGTTTTTTCTTTTGTAATTTCAGCATACAAATCCTGCATGTATAACTTTTTACTGTTTTTTAGATGTACATGTCAATAGAACAATGACATATTTATAAAAGCAAGGAGTATTAACTTGTTCTAATTCAGTCCCCAGTATTTCCCTCCTCCCCTACCACATTCTCTTCCCTTTATTCTATTGCTCTGTTATTTACTAATAGTTTTTTTCTTTATTAAGTATCTTATTGATGAATATGTTGATGAGATTCACTACAGTATGTTCAGTTATGAACCCAGGAAGTCTCATTCATTCCATCAATCCTATCTCATCTCTCCTCCCTCAGTTTCCTTCCCCTTTGTCTTTTCTGTTCTTTTCCTTATTTTGGGTCAGCTTCCACACACCAGAGAGAACATTCAACCTTTGGCTTTTTGAGACTGACTTATTTCAATTAGCACTGCATGCATAATTTTTTAAGATTTGTATCCAAGTACTTGCTTTTTTGAGTGCTGTTACACTGCCATTATTTTGTTAATTTCAAATTCCAACTCTTCATTACTAGAATACAGGAATACAACTGACTTTTATATATATAAAGATTTGGGTCTTGTGGCCTCACTACTTCTAGGAACTTTTTAAAACACAGAATTTTGAAATTTGCATAGATAATCAGATTGTAAGTAAAGACAGTTTGCCTTCTTCCCTTCAAATCTATTCATCTGTATGCCTTTAAAAAAATTTTTTTTCCTGCTGTAATATACTACCTAGAATTTCCAGTGTGATGCTGACTAACAGTGGTGATGAAGGGCATTCTTGCCCTATTCCCAGTCTTAGGAAAAAAGCATTCATCCTTTCACCATTAAGAATGTTGTTAGTGGTAGATTTGTGCGTGTGTGTGTGTATAGTTTTGTGTTTTTTGCAGTACCAGGGATTAAACTTGAAGGTGCACTACCACTGAGCTACATCCCAAGTCTTTATTTTTTTAAGAGGGTCTTGCTAAATTTCCCAGTTTGGCCTCAAATTTGCTATCCTCCTGCTTCAGCCTCCCTAGCTGGGATTGCAGGTGTGTACCACCAGCTAGCTGTAGGTTTTCTGAAGTTCGCTTTTGTTAGTTCAAGAAAGTTTTCATGTATTCCTAGTTTAAGATTTTTTCAACATGAATGGAATTTTTGTTGAATGTTATTGAATATTTTCACTACATAAATTTAAGTGATCATGTAGTTCTTTAGACTATTAACATGATAAATTACACTGAATGATTTTTCAATGTTGAACCAGTTTTTTATTCCCAAGATGGAGCTCACTTGCGTTACAAAGTATTTTCTTTTTTATATAATCATGAATTTGAAATACTAATATTTTCTTGGGATGTTTTCTTTGTCCATATATTATTATCATGGATGAGGAGGATCATTATATCAGTTTTATTTTGCTGCTGTAACAAATTATCACATACTTTGCTTTGAAAGTCAGGATTCTTATAAATCTCAGTTAAAATCAAGGTGTTGGCAAGGTTCTATTCCATTTTAGAGTTTGTAGGAGAATCCATTCGTGCTCACATCCTTTTTGTCAGAACTCAGTTCCTTGCAGTTGTAGAACTGAGGTTCCAATTTCCTCTCTTAACTAAGGGCTGTTCCCAGGTTCTAGTGGCTCTCTCATATAGTCTCCTTCCTCTACCTTTGAAGCTAGAAATGGAGAGTTGAGTCCTTCTCATACTTAAATCTCTCCTGCCTCTCTCTTCTCCATTGTTACATTTCTCTGGACACATCTAGGTAAGTCTCTGGTTTTAAGGACATGTTTGATTAGATCAGACTGACCCAGATAATTCAAGATAATCTCAACTCAATTACAACTCAGTTAATCTCCATAACCTCAATTACATCTGCAAAGACCTTTCTATAGTGTATAGAAACATATTTATAGTTTCCAGGAAGTAGGGTATGAACGTCTTTAGGAAGCCATTATTTTGCCTGCCACATATCCTAAGAAAGGGCTAAATTCTCCAAGACATAACAATTCCAAATGTGTATACTTTTAACAACAGCTTCAAAATGCATGAGGCCAAACCAGAGAGATCTAAATGGAAAAATAAACAAGTCAGCTATTATGTCTGAAGGCTTCATCACGCCTTCCTCAGTAACCTGACAGAACAAATAGACAGGAAATCCCTAAGACTAGAGATAACTTAAACAACATTATTGATGAACTGGGCCTAATGACACAGAACACTAAACCCAACAACTGCAGAATACACATTCTTATCACATTGCCTTGGAATATTCATCAAGACATGCCATATTCTGGATCATTAAATAAATATTAATGAAGTGTATGTAAGAAATTATACAATGTACACACTCAGGCAAGAACAGAATTAAAGTAGAAATCAATAAGAAGATATCTGAAAAATTTACAAACATTTGGAAATTTAATACATGGGTTAAAGAACAAGGCTCAAGTGAAATTTTAAAATATTTTGAACTTGATAAAATTTAAAGTATAGCATATCAAAACCTTTATGATGGTGAAGCAGTGTGTACAGGTGAACATATAATATTAAATGCTTACAATATTTAGAAAAAATCTAAACCCAGGAATCATAGTTTCTACCTTAAGTAGAAAAAGATAAAAATCAAACTAAGTCAAGCAAAAGAAATTTGAGAAGTCAGTGAAACTAAAAATAAAAAAAGAGAAAAACAACAAGACTAATCACTATTTCTTTGATAAGTTTAGTATAATTATTAAATCTCTAGCCAGCTGATGAGCAATCACATATTACCAGAATCAGGACTTAGAGTCACTAAAGAAATAATATTATAAACAACTTTGTCCACAAATTCAACAACTTAGATATAGCTCAATTCCTCAAAGGATACAATCAAAAATCACTCAAGAAGAGTGAATGCTCTATATCTATTAATGAAATTGAATTAATAAGTAAAAATCTTCCAACAAAGAAAACTCCTGGTTCAGGTGTGTTTACTGTTGAATTCTACTGAACACATGGGAAAAAATAACACTAGCTCTACACACTCTCTTCTAGGAAACAGAAGACGACAGAACGCTTTACAACTCATTTTATGAGGCGAGCATTACCCTAATATCAAATCCAGATAAGAACTGTATTAGAAAAGAAAACTACAAACCAATATCCTTCATGAATATCCTGTGAATTTTTAATCTCAGATATTGTGGTTTTTTCAGTCCTCAATGTGGCAGGAACTGTAAAATATAAAAAAGGAAGCTCTACATTCCTGATTAATATTGTACAGATAAAATAATATATGTTTCAGAGTTTAAAAGTCCAACTTTAAAAAGATGGATAATCTGTTAATATTCTCACTGCCCTTAATATTTCTTACCTTCAAGGGAATCAGACCAAAACCTTTAAAAATAATTATGTAATATACTCAATATAGTATTATCCTTCTCCTTTCTAATATTGTTGCTTACGGTAATAAATTAACCAGACTAATTCAGTTTGCTACCATAAAATGGTTTCTGCTTTATACCCACTCTTGTCCTGAGATATAGACTAGAAGTTAGAAATGACAGACTCACAATCTTGTTTGAAAGGACTGTTACACATATACTTATCTATTGATATTACAAGGAATAAATTCATAGAAACAGGTTTCCCAGTGTAAGATGACACTGCCATCATAGGTAGATGCTAATCAGTTTGTATGTATTAGGAGAATGCGTGAGATTTCCAAGGTTATATTTGGGAAAAGCAAACTGATAATCCAAGATAGTAAGACATTAACTATGCCAGACTGAATAAATAGGTAAGTGCAATCTAATCAAGACTATTTTGAATTTTGTTGGTAATAATTTTAATGTTATATTTTCTGATGGGCAGAAGAGAGACTTTTAAAATCTGTTCTTTGCTTCCTTTGCTTGTGATAAATATTCTTTGCATTTAATATCTTTTTTTTTTAAGACAGAAGGACAGTGAGAGAGGGAGAATCAATTTTATTCAGTTTTTCTTGTGGCCTTCATCGCTCTGATACTTCATTGTGTACATGGTGCTGGGGTTTGAACTCACGTTCGCATGCATGCCAGGCAAGCGCCAGAACTGCTGAGCCACCACTCGAGCCCTGCATTTAATATCTTATCTCACTGACCCCTTGGAATTCAGAAAGATATTTTTTCACTGCTTCTCTACTTGCCATGGCAATGCAGTTATTTGCTTAGGTTCAATAAAAATTCTGTCTTCCTGTTCTTGAACTGTAACTAGATAAATTGTTCAGTCAAAGCCATATCTGGAGGATCATATTTAAGAACATATTCTATTCAACCAGGTATGACAAACTCCTTGTCCCCATTAAAGACAGATGTAATTGATGTTTGGAACAAATGTTGATTGGCTTTCCTAGCATTATAGGCAGTAGTAAGGAAGGTCACAATCAAGCAGAAAAAATAAGACTCTGCCTACATTTATAAGTATATAGGTGAAATCCTGTGGTGATGAGTTTCTTATTTTATAAGTAATAGTGATTAAAAAGATCTCTGAAATGATGGATACTATTAAAAGTGAAACACTATCTGGGTACAATGGTGCATGCCTATAATTCCAGCTATTCCAGGGGCTGAGGCAGGAGGATTCCAAGTTCAAGGCCAGCCTCAGTAACTTAATAAGACTGTTTCAAAATAAAAAAAGACTGGGGACATAGTGAAGTAGTAGAGCATCCCTGAGTTCAATCCTTAGTATCACCAAAAAAAAAAAAAAAGAAAGAAAGAAAGAAACTCTAGATTCCCCAAATAATCTCTAGAACCTAAATGAATGGCCTTAGTAGTTGTTAACACCATTTAACTCTAATTTAGATGTGCCAATTACATAACAAGGAACTTTATGTGTGGTAGTTGATTCTTCTTAGTGTACCTATGTAAATTAATAAAGCCAAAAATCACAATGAAACCAGCTTCCAAATAATCATTATAAATTCTGATCATAGTATAAGGCTGTTAAATCACTCAACATTTAGAAATAAGGCAAAAAGTTAATTACTTGACATCAAAACATCATGGAAGAACATTCTCAAGCCCATCTAAAGGTCTTCTGATTCTTAGGGGAAAGCACTTTTGTTTGAATTATTCTTTACTACATTACAAATGAAGAATTTTCTAGAACTTTCCATTAGAACACTTGAATCAGATATTTACTCTCTTTCTCCAGTGGTGCAAATTTGGGGATATTGATAACCTACACAAACCTCTGTACCTTCATATATAAAAAAAATTATTCTTTACTTCTGGTTAGAGATCAGACTATGTAAAGTTAGATGTTAATTCATAGAAAATAGATAAAAAGAATGATTTTTGTCTAATAACAATGTGAATGATTTCTTTTGTGGAAGATAACCTCAAAGATTATGACTTTGTCATTCAGTATATTAACCAAGTATGTAACTAATTTAGCAATCTAATTGCAGATTTTCTTTGTTTCACTGGTTGATTTCTCCTCTTGAGTGGATTTTTGTCAGCCTGTTTGTTCCCTCATTAATGTACTAAAACAAAAACTGTACTAATTTTCACTACTTGTACATCAGTATCATCGTGAAGATTAAACTTTCCCAAAGGATATAAGAATTCCACAGAAACAAGAATTTGGCTGAGCTTCCAGGAACAACTCCCAGAATGTTTGTACTTATTCTTATTTCATTATCAATCAGATTACTACAGTTTGGAATGTCCTCCAAAGATCCATGTGTTAAAGATTTCCTTTTTTGTTCTCCCCGGAATGGTGATATTGGCAGAATTTTTAAGAGGTAGGGCCTTGTGGAAGGTCTTAGGAACCCAGGCCCTTCTTTCTTTTACTTCATAGTCATAAGATGAATGGTTTTGCTCTGCCATGTGTGTGCTGCCTTGTCATAGGCCCAAGCGATCATGGACTGAAACCTCCAACACTGTGAGCCAAAATAAATATTTTCTCATTGTAAGTTGATTATCTCTGGTATTTGTTGCAGTAACAGAAAGGTGACTACCACACAGACTGATTTTCATAAGAAATCTTAAGAACAGTATATATATACTAACAGGATAATCTTTACAACTAAGTTCTTTGCTGCAAAAAATTACATAAACCTTGAAATCATTTAAATCACATGCTAATGGGGGGGCACTCCTGGGGATAATTGCAATATCCAGAATATATACATATTTTATACACATTTTATATTATTTTGTTAAAATCTTGTAAGGTTGCTCAAAATAAAAAATTTTAAAATAAATAAATCACATGCTAAAATCATTTCAACCTTCTTCTGACCACACAGCATGAAAAGAAAGCAAGCACTACAATCAAACTAAAGGCCCTCGGAAAGTCATATTGAACCCCTGGTTTTGGGATATTCCTCAGTAATCACAGTAGTAGTATAACTAAACATTATGAGTATACCACATAAACATGCTAAAGTTAAGCTATTAATCCTAAAAGCATTCACCAAAATTTATCATAGCATATCTGACCCTACCACTTAGAACTAATCTAAGATATGCATGACAGGAAATGGTGTGTGTGTGTGTGTGTGTGTGTGTGTATGTATGTGTTTGCAATGCTGGGGACTGAACTCAAGACCTTCTGCATGTCAGGCAAGTGCTCTGTCACTGAGCTACACACCTAGACCCAAGAAATGATTTTGAAGATTGTTGGTAAACCAAAACCAAGAGAGACAAGAAGATGGCGACCAGTGGCAGAGCTGAATGAAAAATCTGTGAATGCGGGAAGCCAACAATGGGAGAAATGACTTACTGTGAGGTGGATGGATAGCAAAAATTCTCCCCGAATTCATACTATTCATGGAAGTTTAGTCACATGGAACCGTGGACGAGCTGAAGTACAGGAAATCCCAAATCATAATCTTCCAGCGCCAACTACCCAGCAAATGAGAGGCTGGGAATCTGCCCTGGAGGGGAGGAAGCTGCGCACACTTAAATAAACTCAGACACAGCTGTAAACGCTCAGCAGAGCCTGGGCTGGGACTCAGGTGCCCTGGGGCTACAGCAGGAAACAAAGGACTGCTTTAATACACACTAATTAGAATCCCCTGAATTTGATCCTGTGAAGAAGCAGGGCTTCACTGCTATTTTGAAACCTCCCTGAGTTACTGAGGGCAGTACAGGAAACTGCTTTGTGAACAGTGAACTCCAAACCACCAGATACAGAGGAATAGAGATTGCAGTCTGGAGGAGCAGCTCCAGGCACCCAGTGTTTTGACCGTCTGCACTGGGGGCTGTGTGGGCCTGGTGAGCCCTCCTTAGGCTCTCGCCTACCCAGTTACACGCCTGATCTGCGGGTGGAGTCTGGGACCAGGATTTTGCTCAATAGGGCCTAAACAGCGTGCAGGGGTTCAGCCAGCAGGTCCAACAGATACTGCCTGAAACTCTCAGGTGGGGCAGAGGCTAGCGTCAGCCTCAGGAACCTATGAGAAGAGGCACCCTGGATCCAGTGCTTTCCTCTACTTTCAGATCCTGAATTCTGTAAACAGAAGTGGTCCCAAAGGTTCTGGGCACTCTAGGTGGGACTGGGCTTCCACGCCCCCTAGTGGTTGCGTCTGAGAACTCCACAAACACTGGTCTAGCTGGGCTGGTGTCTCCTTACACCTGCCTCCCCTTACTGGGGTTGTGACTGCACCACACATCATCTCTTGGGGCAAGTGGGGACTTCAAGACACCCAATAGTGGGGCAATAATGGTCCTGGGTGAGCTCAGTTGAGGCTGGCCACTCTCCTTAGAATAGCAAGAGTCCCTTACAGCTGCACCAGGATCCATAAGACTCCCAGCAGCTCTTGGGTCCCTGGCTGTAGTGGGATAAGAGTTTGGGCAAGCAGATACTAAACTCCCAAGAATGCAACTCAGGTGGTCCTGAAGTCTGTTCTCACAGGAAGCAGGGAAGGTGAATGCTTGCAATCCCTCTACAGGAGAAAATTACTGGGAGGCCTCCTGGGAATCTGACTGCTAGCCAAAATCACCAAAATTCATTCTAACAAGCTCAACTGGGAAGTGACTCCACCTAGAAGTCAGTTATGAACACATAACCCCCCCCCCCCACAGTACATTTTGACCTCAGCAGTAAAAATTCAGAACCTTCCCAACTCCTTTTTTTTCCGTTTGTTGCTGTTGTTGTTCTTGGAATTGGTGGTCCTTAGTGTATGTATTGTTTGTGTGGATGATTGATTTTTACTGTTGCTGTGATTTGTTGTAATTTGTCTGCTGTGTCCATATTGCTGGGGTTTGACCTGTGGTGGTCTGCAATATTGCTAACTAGTCCTCAGTCTCCTTGAGCTGAAAAGACCCCCAATTTTTACTACCCCCTCTTCCCTTTACTATGTCAATTCCTAAACTATATTCTGATCTCTCTCGTCCTCTCTCAAAGTCATTACCTCACTCTCATCCCATTCCTATCTTTTTCATTTCTAGCAGAATAGCCTACATCATCTCTACTACCTGGTAGCTCTATATCCTAATTGACAATGAGGTACCTTCCTACTTCATTCTCTTTGCTCTCCATACTTGTTTCCCCCTCACCTACAGGGGTCATGGTAGACTGAAGTGAACACCATACTTGAAAACAGGTGTTTGCTTGCTATCCAAGTATAGTGTGAGAGCTATCAAGGAAGAAAACTGTTAATCTGATTGCTCCTATAAGTGCTCATCAATACTGTAACAGCTACAGTTGACACTGTCTGGTGTATGCAATGGCTGCACTTATTGACTTCAACACCCTATCCCCTGAGGTATTGGAAAACCTAAAGGTCCACAATACTTCACAGATTGGGGTGCCAGCCATTGAACTGTGCCAAATTGTACCCCAGCCCAACTAAGCAAAGAGATAAACAGCTCTGATGCCATCAACAAAGCCCTCAAGAGAATTATTCAGTGTTGGACCTCAAGCCACACTCCCTGTAACTGAAAATGAGGAAAAAGGGAAACAATCCTCCACCTCAACCCCACAGCTCTCCATCCGAGGTGTCCAAAGTCGGGGTCTTAGATTAAAACCTAGAAAAATATATCAACAATACGATTAGTAATTCAATCAAAGAATTAAAAGAAGATTTAAGGAAAGAAATAAGAGCAATTTCAGGAGATGAAAGACCACATATATAAAGAACAAGACATTCTGAAAAGAGATGTAGCAGAGCTCTTAGAATTGAAAAATACTGTCAACCAAATCAAAAGCTCATTGGAAGAGAAGATACTTATACCAGAGTAAACTTAGTAGAAAGTAGAATCTCAGCCCTTGAAGAATGAACATCAGACAACGAAGACAGCCTGAGCAACGCTGAGTTCAAGGAGGACAGACAAGAAAAGAAGCTTATTGAGCATGATCAGAACTTCCAAGTAGTATTTGAGATGAGAAGAAATAAATTGGGAGTAATTGGGATTGAAGAAAACATTGAATAATAAACAAGGGGCATTAAGAACCCTCTAAGTGAAATTGCCAAGGAGAATTTTCCCAATATCAGAATTGATCCAGAAAATCCAATTCAAGATGCCTATAAGACACCAAACAGACCAAAACAAATGAGAAATTCACTGAGACATCATTTATAAAATGAGTAACAAAGAAATCAAGGAAAGAATTCTAAAATCAGCAAGGGAAAAAACATCAAATCACATTCAGAGGCAAACTAATTAGGATTACTATGGATTTCTCAGATCAGACAATAAAGGCCAGGAGAGCATGGAATGATATTTTTCAAATTTTGAATGAAAACAATTTTCAGCCAAAGATACTATATTCTGAAAAACTAAGCTTTAAATGTGATGGGGAAATTAAATACTTCAATAATAAATTCAAGCTAGCAAGGTACATGAACACAAAGCCTGTGCTACAGAAAATTCTCAAGGACATACTTCATTCAGAGGAACACGCAAACAACATCCAAAACCCTTAAACAGAAGAAAGTCAATGATCACAAAACGCACTAAAAGATATCCAAGATGGCACAAAACACAGCAATAGTCACGACATCTGGGACTCAGATTCCCATGTCGATTCTAACTCTGAATGTGAATGGACTCAATGCCCCAATCAAAAGACACAGATTGGCTTATTGGATTAAAAAACAAAATCTAGGGGGCTGGAGCAGTGGTTTGGCAGTTATGGTGCTTGCCTGGCATGGGCAAGCACATGGGTTCAAACCCCAGCACCCACATATACAACTTCTTGTCAGAGCAATGAAAACCATGTGAAAAACTTAATAAAAATTGGTTCTCTCTTTCTCTCACTGTTCTTCTCTCAAAGAAAAAATAATCCAACAATATGCTGCCTACAGAAGACACACCTCACAATCAAAAATAGACACAGACTGAAGGTAAAAGGTTGGCAAAATGTCTACCAGGCTTGGGACTGAAAAAAGCAAGCTGGTGTTGTGATCCTTATATCTGACAAAGTTAATTTTGACCAAAAACTAATCAGAAAGAAGAATGTCACTATATCATACTAAAAGGAACAATTCATCAAGAAGACATAATGATAGTTAACATTTATGTTCCCAATTACAACCATCCCAAATATATGGAAAAAGTACTCAAGGATATTAAACCCCTCATTAATTTCAACACAATAACACTGGGGGACGTTAATACACCATTTACAGAATTTCCATTTACAGAGTATTCCATCCCATACTGACTGAGTTTACCTTCTTCTCAGCAGCTCACTGATCCTTCTCCAAAATAGACCACATCCTAGTGCGCAAAACTAACCTTAATACAAAAAAGTTGACATAGTCCCATGTATCCTGTCAGACCACAACAGTATGATCTTAGCAATTAAAAGAAAAACAACAGAAACTAATCAAATACTTGGAAATTGAATAATACCCCTCTTAAATGAAGAATGGATAAAAGAGGTAATGAGAACAGAAATCAAAAAATTCTTGGAAACAAATGAGAATGATGAAACAATGTATAAAAATCTCTTGGATAGTATGAAAACTTTCCTAAGAGGTAAATTTATAGCACTGAGTGCCTTCATCAAAAATCAGGAAAGAGCCCAAATAGACTTATGCTCCAACTCAAATCCCTACAAAAAGAGGAACAATCCAATCCCAAACCTAATAGAAGACAGGAAATAACTAAGATCAGAGCTGAAATAAATGAAATTGAGAACAAAAAACAATACAAATTATCAACAAAACAGTTAGTTCTTTGAAAAAATAAATAAGATCAACAGACCCCCTCGCCAACCTCACCATAAGAATGAAGTGAAGCAAATCATCAAAGACAAAAATGGAGATTTTACCACTGACTCAACCAAAATCCAGAAGATAATCAGAATTTATTTTGAAAAATTATACTCTGCCAAGTTTGATAATCTAGAAGAAATGGACAAATATCTTGCCACATACGACATTCCCAAATTAACACAGGAGGACATTAAAATTCTAAACCAACCAATCTCAGGCAGTGAAATTGAAACAGCAATCAAAGGTCTTCCAAAAAAGAAAAGCCCAGGACCTGATGGATTCACAGCAGAATTCTACCAGACCTTTATAGAAGAATTAACACCAATCCTCTACAAGCTATTTCATGAAATTGAAAGGATTGGAACCCTCCCAGACACTTTTTATGAAGCACATATAACCCTGATACCAAAACCCAACAAAGACATGTCAAGAAAAGAAAACTACAGACCAATTTCCCTAATGAACATAGACTCAAAAATCCTTAATAAAATTCTAGCTATCCAGATCCAAAAATACATCAAAAAGATACATCATGATCAAGTGGGCTTCAATCCAGGAAGGCAGGGCTGGTTCAACATACACAAATCAGTAAATGTAATTCACCACATAAATAGAATTAAAAATAAAAATCATTATCATCTTGATTGAAAGAAAAGCCTTTGATAAAATTTAGCATCCATTTATGCTCAAAACTCTGGATAGGGATCAAATGAAGATATTTTAATTTTGTAAGAGCCATTTATGACAGACCCATAGCCAACATTATGCTTAATGGAGAAAGACTGAAAACATTTCCACTGAATTCAGGAACAAGACAAGGTTGTCCACTTTCACCACTCTTATTCAATATAGTCCTTGAAACCCTAGCCAGAGCCATCAGATAAGAGAAGGAAATCAAAGGAATTTGAATAGGAAAAGAGGAAGTCAAGATATCTCTATTTGTTGATGATATGATCCTATACCTAGAAGGCCCAATAAGCTTTCCAGAAGATTTTTAGAGCTTATAAATGATTTTAGCAAAGTGGTTGGTTATAAGATCAACACTCAAATCATTAGCTTTCCTATACTCCAGCAAAAAGTCCACTGAAGAAGAAATCAGGAAGTCTGTCCCATTCACAACTTCTAACACTCAAACCTTTAACCATCTGATATTTGATAAAGGGGGCCAAAGCATAATGTGGAAGAAGGACACCCTGTTCAACAAATGGTGCTGGACAAACTGAAATTGGATCCGTACCTCTCACCCTGCACAAGAATCAAATCAAAATGGTTCAAGGATCTGGAAATTAAACCAATAATTTTACAATTGCTTGAAGAAAAAATAGGATCAACACTACACAGCATAGGTGTCGGCACCACCTTCCTTGACAAGACTCCCATAGTGCAAGAATTAAAGCCAAGAATAAATGAATTGGATGGGATTAAACTAAAAAGCTTCTGAACAGCTAAAGAATTAGTCAAGAGTGTCAAGAGTGAACCTACAGAATGGGAGAAAATCTTTGCCTGCTACACCTTGGACAGAGGGCTAATTTCCAGAATACAAAAAGAACCTCAAACTAAACACCAAAACCACAAATAATCCAATCAATAAATGGGCTAGGAAGCTAAACAGAAATTTCTCAATGAAGCAGTCCAAACAGCCCATAAATATATGAGAAAATGCTCTACATAACTAGCAATAAGAGAAATGTAAATCAAAACTTCACTGAGATTCCACCTCACTCCTGTCAGAGTGGAAAAAATGAAGAATACGAACAATGACAGATGCTAGAGGGGTTGTGGGAAGAGAGGAACACTTTCGCACTGTTGGTGTTTCTACAAGCTTGTACATCCACTCTGGAAAGCAGTGTGGAGACTCCTCAAAAAACGAGGGCTGGAACTACCTCATGACCCAGCTATCCCACTCTTGGGTATTTTCCCAAAAAAGCTAGAATTGGCATATTACAGAGATACAGCTTCATCAATGTTTATAGCAGATCAATTTAACATAGCTAAATTATGGAACCAACCCAGGTGCCCCTCACTGGAAGAGTGAATTCAAAAACTGTGGTACGTATATACAATGGAATTCTACTCAGCTATTAGAGAAAACAATATCATGGCATTTGTATCCAAATGGATGGAGTTGGAAAAAAATAAGCTAAGTGAAATATCCCAAACTCAGACTCAGGGACTGAATGTTTTCTCTCATATGTGGAAGCTAGAATACAATTGGAAACAGACAGAAAGTTGACTAAGCTAATAACCTCAACATGGGTGAATTTTTACATGAACAGGGGAAACCTTGCCTACGAAGCTGGGGGATGGAGGAACCGAGGGGGTTGGGAATTAGAGGGATATCAAGGCAGCTGGAGGGAGGGAGCAGAGGGGTTATCAACCTGGTAGGGAATCCTCAACTTCCATGAGAAGCTCAACATGGGGGTAAAGTAGGGGAAACGGGACCCAAGAGGGGAGATCATGAACTGGCATCAGCCTTGGCTTGCTCAGTCATTATGCATGTGATCACGATTATGTGGCAATGATACCCTCCTATACGTGTGACTATGTTGAACAAATAGAGTTCCCATGCTAATTTTTAAGAAAAGAAAATCAAAACCAAGGATAATATTTAATAAAAATATTAAGTATGAAATATCATACTTATGGTATCTAACCATGACCACTGACATGAAAAATGACTATTACCGTCTCTCAAAAATAAGGATCACCATGTTCTAGTAAGGACTACCATAAAAAAATCACCTATTAAAATTATCAGTCACTCATTCATTACTACTGCTCCATCAAACTACTCAAAGTAATGAAACTGGCTCAATTTTAGGAGTAAATTTAATTCTACAAATCCTAATAAGACATTTATGAGAATACATTGTATATCAAATGTATAACAGCCTTTTCACCTAAAATACACATTTGCCAAAACATTAACTACAGCTAACTAATCCAATGTATACATTACTAATGTATATATCTAGATTTTATGTGCTCATGTATTCATGTATCATGAGACACTACATAGCCTACATACACACAGAAATCTGGAATATCATAGTAACCCCATTATTTCCACATAGGGAACAGCATTTATAGGCTGTGTACTCCTATGAGGACACATATTATAAGGAGCAATGGTTATTACAAATCTGCTTTCAGTTATATCTTATATTAATACTAATAGAATGAATTTGAAGCTGAATCTCTGAAGTCCATCTTCACATAATTCTTTACTTTTCACTATTTTTATATGAAACATAATCAAATAGCCTTCAGGATTAACATCAAATATAAATAAAATTCCATTCCATCCTTAGTACACAATTTTGTAAATACTTTATTATTTATTTTCTTAATTAAACTGTTACCTAAAAGGGAGCTATTACTACAACTGATACACCCAACATAGAGTAGTATCTCTACTGCCACATGTAATATCAATATGAATACCTGGTATCTATCCTGTGAAATTTTTACTTTCAAAATCAAAATCTCAAATGAGTACATCTGACTGGGCAAAACTTAGGTCACATGGATTCCCTCTAGCTATAAGATAAGCTAAAAAAATAAGTGTTTTGTTTTCTTTATCCTGAGAAGACAGATTTGACCTTTATAAAATGAAAATCTGACTTTTTATAAAATTTTCAATACTCAAAAGGACTGAGTGTAGTGGCACACTTCCGTAATCCCAGATTCTTGGGAGGCTGATAGAGAAGCATTACAAGTTTGAGGCCAACCTGGACTATTTAGAGAGAGACTGTCTGAATAATTTCTGAGTACAACTCACCTGTAAGACTATGAGTACTCAAAATACTTAGGAAAATGCTAAGTACATAGTGTGCATACTGTCAAAGTTTGTGAAATGCTGTGTAAATAGGAATTATATTACAAGTTTACAAATGTAAAGTCTTTATACTTTCTGGTGAATGTAGAGAGCAGCAATGTAGAATGTAGACAGACTCAAAAGCCCTTTGTCAAATGCTCTACATCATTAGCTATAAGGGAAATGCAAATCAAAACTTCCATGAGATACCACCTCACTCCTGTTAGAGTGGCAAAAATGAAAAATACAAACAACGACAGATGCTGGAGGGGCTGTGGGAAAAGAGGAACACTATTACACTGCTGGTGGGACTGCAAACTGGTTCAGCCACTATGGAAAGCTGTATGGAGAATCCTCAAAAAATTAAGGATG
>PVKS010039995.1:0-16898 GCA_004027875.1 Aplodontia rufa | reverse complement strand
GAGGGAAGGGATCTCCAGTGAGGTGGGGGGTCCGGGTTTTGGCTGCTGCACTCATCCTCCTGATCGGCTCCTGGGGGACAATCCAGCCAGTCCGGATTGTTCTGCCTGAGGCAGCGACAATTGGTGCCCCATGTGAGGAGTTGCTCATGCCCCGCCGACAGGACATTGCCGGCCAAGAAGACATTGAATAAATTCTGATTCGGGTGAGTACGCCTGCTGCCCTGGTCTTAGGGCCCCACATTCTTTCCTTTTAATCTCTCCTTATGTCTACTGAAGGTGAATTTTCTAAATCACCTCAACACTTTTGAACTCTGAATGTTTCGGCTTCTCTTTGCTGTAAGAGCCCTTATTTCTCTAATCCTTTTGCGGTACTCCTTGTCCCCCCCCTCTAAGAATTCTCCTTAAGAGCAGAGGGTTGGAGCTTATTGATGGTCAGACGAAAGCCACATGGGCCACGTGTATTAGGGTGGCCCTGTGGCTACCTGAAAGTAATTTATTTGATTGGGACACATGGGACCAAGTTAAGCAACTCCTTAGGGAAGCTCAAGTCCAATCTGGGGATCTCCCCCACCTCAGGGCATTTTCTCTTTATGGCTTGACCCGATGGCTTGCTAAAGGTGGGTCCCCTTCTCTCCCACCCTCACCGTATACCATATCTGCTTCTAATCCGTTTAGACCTGTCTTGGTTCCACCCCCCTATTCTGGGGGCAACCACCCGACCACATGGTATCCCTGGGAGCCTGGGGGATACCATGAAGCAATGGCTCAGAGGTTGCCTGGCGTGCATTACAGGTCACAGGTTCAAATCCCTATTATTTCTTTTCCATTCCCCTCCACCCAGAAGATATGGAAAAGTTTGCCTTTTCCCTCCCTTCTCTTAATTTTAAAGGATGTCCACTAATTCAGACAGGAGCTTCATTCTCATGTTATGCCAGGTTCACCACTAGCCTGCATAACCCAGAAATGCCCAAAAAAAAAACCTCATTCTATCATTTTGCAGCTTAGCTCCTTTGTAAAAGAAAAGGAGACACCAGCTAGTTAGCCATCTTTTACAGTGCAAATTATATGAGCTAATGCCTAAACCAGTTTGAGACCAGAGGGGGGAAAAAAAGAACTTGAAATGCCACTTTTAAATTCTAGCGGCTGTGAGGCCTAAGGGACTATGTTTACCCTCTTCCTGCACGCTGAGATTCTAGCAGGAGAGAGAGAAAGGATCTAGAAAGGCCAGCTGCTCCAAGTTCCTAGCCTTTAGATATGTTTAAGGGGCCTACATTCTTGTACTTTGGAAAAAATGTAATAGGGACTCAACTTTAGAAAGCTGATAGGATAGACTCAAAAATACCAAAAATCACTAATTCCTAAGGAGTTTTCCCTTCATTTGGACACAAAAGGGAAATTGGAAAGATCCCATGTAGGTTTTCTTCATTCTTTAAAAACAACTTCCTGAGGATTTTGCCTGCTCTCATTCCTTCAATGCCTGAACTAACTCTAATTCTGATTCTAAAGATGTTATGCATGCACTTTTACTAAAATAAATATGGCTGTTTTATTTTTTAGATCTTGAGCTCAATTTTACTGGTGAATTCACCTATTTTGTATACCTACAGATATTTTTCAATCAGTCTTATCTAACAAAATTTTTTTAATTATGGTTTTTACTGCTATCTTTATTCAAGAGGTCAATTATTGCAAGGTTCTAAAATCTGTTTCCTGTTGTTTTTTTTTAATGTGTGTGTGTATATATATATATGTGCACACCTGTCCTGTGTGTTTGTGTACATGTATGTTATATGTGTTTTCAGTATGGTACCACGTTGGCTTATAGATGAGAGCTCATAAATTAGATTTTAAAAAAAATGGATCCAAATGACTTTTAATTCACGTGACTTAAGCATTTAAAAAGAGGAAACTTGAGAGGAAGAAGTGTCATGCAGCATTTGTCTTTTGCACAGTTCCCAACAGGTTATGTGACCCTCTGCCTATAACAGCTGAAAACATGAGAGCTGCTTCCATTAGAAGAGCAATGAGAAGTGAAGTGAAAGGTCAATAAGATGGAAGTCACAAACTGATAGTAAATCTCGTTTTGGAAGTGGCATCCCACCATTTTCACCATATTATGTTTGATAGAAGAGACAGTAGGTCCAGTCCACATCCAAGGGGTAAGGATTATCTGAGGGTATAAGGCCTAGGAGAGAGATCATTGGAGGCCATCTAAAAGCTGCCAGCTATAAATGTACCTTGTGAAAATGAGACAAAACTTCAGCAAACAAAAAATAGAAAGTCAGCACAGACCCTCCTTGTAGCAATCCAAAGGAATGTTTTACAGAACAAAATTTGGAGGGAAAGATGAATATTTAAAAATAATTGTCAATAAGAAAAGTGAGTCTGATTCACCTGTCAGATATCCAGCACTTCAGGCAGAGTGTAGAGGAATGGATGAAAAGAGAAATGATATGATCTCTTGTCAGACTGACCCTGGATTAAATCCCAGTTTGTCCACTTACTAGATGTGTTATTTGACCAAGTTACTTAGTGTTTCTACCCTCAATTCCTTCATCTGTGTAATGGCTATAAGCATATGACTATAATAATTCATGCAATTCAATATGATCATGAATACAAAATGCATGGAGCAGTGCCTGAAACACAGTGTATAATTAATAGGACAGCTTTATTTATAAGTAAAATCCTGTTACCCTTAATGACTGTGATTAAAAAGTTCCAGTAAATGAAGCATCTTTTATTCAAAAATTTGCATTAAATTAAATCACATTTTGACATTAATTTTCCTGAAAAATATCTACTAAAGACTAGCATGCTATAACATTTATGCTGAAGAATCCAGTCACTGGGGTCATATTTGTTAACATTTCTGTTAGATTGTTGTTATTAGTCATATAATTTCTTGCCATCCAGATTTCTGTTGAGTTCAAATACACACTTCTGATTCTATACCATCAGAGAAGCTTACCTTGAAATAAGCACTACAATAATTTACTCTAAATTCTTAGGTCATTCATTCAAATAGAATATATATAAAACATGCAAATAGAATATATATAAAACATGCACAAAAAAACCACATTTATTTCTACTGCTCTTATCTTGTATAAGACAGGGAAAACAACTTAAAAAACTTTATTTTGTGTATGGGTACCTTTTCTTTTGGTGAAAATAGAGAAAAAAATCATAGCCTGAGATGAGGTCTATATAACTAAAAGGCCTAAACAAATTTCAGGAAAGAAAGGAATCATTACAAGGTAACATGTTATATTAAACTCATAAGAATATTGAATGATTCCTGACATTCAATATAAATGAGATGATGGATAAATAACTTAGCAATTTCTTAAGACAGGGTATTCTTCCATAATTATAGTATAATTACAGAATTTATTACATTTTTCCATCTTATCTATTTCAATTTACATCTCAGATTCTTCTCTACAAGTTTGATTTGTACCATTTTTATACCCTCGGGTCTCTACTATTTCTTTAAGACAAGGTCTCCCTATGTTATACAGGCTGATCTTGAACTCCAAGGCTCAAGTTATTCTTTTGCCTTAGCTCCTAAGTAGCCTAGACTGCCAGCACACATTATAACTGGCTTAACTTTCTAAATATATGTAATATGTTTATAATAATTATTTTGATGCCTTTGATGTTAATTCCAATATCTGTGTTTATTTTGTGTCATTTTTAAAGTTAATTTTTATTTAAAAGTGTTTAAAACTCAAAAAGAACTATAGAGATAGTAAATACTATCTCATGTACCCTTACCTTAACTTTCCCCAGTGATAATATCTTACATTTCCAAAATAAAAAAAAAACTGACATTGGTGAAAATTCTTTATTCAGTTATAGACCTACATTGGGATTCTCATATTTTTCAAGTACTCTGTGTGCTTTGTGAATGTTTGTCCATACCAGGCAGAAAGTATGCCTTCATGAAAATTTCATACATGTGCAGATTTGAATATCCAGCACCACAATCAGAAAACGAAACTACTCCATCAAAACACAGGTGCAATCTCTTACATTTCTCCTTCATAGTCACATACTTCTTCTATGACTAATCTTCGGTGACCCCTGATGTATTTTCTATTGCTATAACTTTGTCATATCAAGATATTAAAAAGAGAAAATAATTTAGTGTGTAACACTTTGAGATGCAATGCAAACACATTTAATGGATTCTATATTTTTATATCTAGCTCTCTCTATATATAGAGAGAGGGGGAAAGAAAGAAGGAGTGAGGGAGATTTGTTTAATAAAGCATCTCCAATTCATTTTAATGCCATTGCTTTTACTAATAGGTATGGAAAATATTGTTACATTACTACTAATTTTATTACTCTTCTAAGACTCTGTAGACAGTGTGTAGATTTGTTTTCTTATCATCTGGTTGTTGTTAATTGGTTGGTTGTTGGTTTGGGGAGGAGGATGTTGGATCCAGACCTTAATACAGTTTGGTACGCTATTCTTAAGCTCTCTAAATTACAATTATCAAAACAAAAAACCAATCATTGAATTGTATTTAATAAAATCTAATAAATCAGAAATAGGAGAATGCATCATTTTCTGACACTATATCAAGAAGAAATTAAAATATTTTTTATCCAATAGGAAACATATGATATGTAGTTAGAGTTAAATAATTGACAAAAATATGGTAAATAATTTCATACACATGATTTTTACAAACTAATATATCTCGTAATTCACATCATTTAAATGCCTAGTAATTAAACTATTATACTTATAATAATTAGTATGTGCAATTGTCAAACTATGGCAAACCCTTTTTTGAGCATAAGCATTAAAATAGTATATTTGGAAGATTGGTGATCCAACTGTTAAGTTTTTGGAGACTCCTGCTACTTCTCATTAACTATTAATGATTGTATAAAGAAGATCTGTAGTCAAGGTAACAGGGAACAGAAAATGAATAGCATAATCACAAGAAGCCTTGCCCTCTCTGGCTCTGTTTACCACAGTGAACGATGTTCATTATTTTCCTTTGGGAGCCAAAATGTAAACATGCTTTGACCTTCTTTGCTTTACCTTTCTGAGAAAAGCAATTTCAACAGAATACTTAATTTCTACAAAAATTTGTTCACAAATACAGTCATAATTTATGTTTCTATGACTGTGATCAGTCCAATAAAGTCTATCATGTCTGACTTTTCTGTATCATTGCTTGAAAGTAAATACAGAATTCATTTCAAGATAGGTAAAACTATAAGAACATAATTTTTGTTGTGTTCCAAGTCTTTTCTGAATCTCCTGTGTTGATAAGATTTATGTGGGGGTTGGGGATTTAGCTCAGTGACAGAGAGCTTGCTATAGTAAATTTATAGTAAAATAGACACAGGAATTTAAGGGTCCCTGTGACTGTCAATATGTATGCCATTCTGCATTTTTAAGGGCAAATCTTTACAAAATAAATCTATTTGTCAAGTATGTATGGCCTAACAATATTGAAAAATAATAACAGATTTGATTTTCTTTTTCTGATTTTTTTTTCTGGCTGCCTTGATCTCTATCCATTTACTTGGCAGCATCTACTGCTTGGATAGATAGGGTGTGAGGTGGAGGATACACAAGAGAGCTGAGTAGCTAATCACATTTTATTCAGTTATTTAAAAACTCATCATTCGATGACAGTCTTAAACCAAAGCAGTTTTGAATTTGAGTGGGTGACTTGAAAGAATCATTGATGATTTATCAAAGTTTTCTATTTTACCTTTCCCTTCAAAAATCAAAATATATAGCTTATGATACAAACAATAAGGTGGAAAATATGTGATATGAGTTGTGTGTTTTCCCCAATAAAGATATACTGTTTGTAATGAGAGGAGAACTATGAAAGGTCACTAGGAAAAGAGGGTTCTAACTGCTTGAGAACTGGTGTCTCCCTTTCTGTACTGGAACATGTAATGAGACAGATCCAGAAATGAACGTCAGGGCTTGAGTCAGCAGAAAAGGAGACTTTCTGCTCCCCAAATTTTCTTGCATTCAGAAAAGCAGAAAAAACTCTTAACTAATGTCAATATGTCTCTGTCTGCACCCCAAGAGAAGCTCTGTTGTAGCTCTGGTCTGTGCTGTCGTGGAGAGGAAGGAACAGCAGGCTGAAATGCTCCCAGTGACAAGAGGGCACAGAATCCCAGACTGGAGCAGTGGGGAAACGTCTGTGGTTAGATCAGAGGGAATCCTATGGCACAGGGAGAAGTCGGGGAAATGCTTGCCACTGCAAGAACAGAACTATGGGGGGAAATCTGGGAATACTTAACTAGTCTTCCCCACCAGCCCCTTCAGAATTATTCTTCTTATTGTGCTCTGGGCCTAGAGGCCTTCTTGTAAGAACTGCTTACCAAGACAGGCTCTGTCGCCATCTGGATTATGTTTGGTTTGGACTATGAGAAGCAGTGGCAAGAACTAAAAGGGAGGCAGAGAACTAAGTCAAGGTGTTTACTTATCCATTCCATCCAATTCTTCACATCTTATCCTACTCCTTCTGTTCCTGCCAAGACCATTTGGGCACTGGCTGCCTTGCTCTCCATGATCTATGCTATCCATCTTCACTGGGATACAGGTGTTGTCTCCCCTGTTGCCTTTTCAGGTATAGGTTAATAGCAACTTCCTCTGTCTTCACCCCCGTGTGGATTGCCATCTTTTATTGATTTTCCTTAACCTTATTCTGACCTCTGTGCCCACTCCCTTTCTCAGATTCTCTTCCCTTGTCCTTTAGAGTGTGTTATTTATCACCTGCTCTAGAGTAGTAACTGTGTTTCAAGAATTAGAGGGAGATGGAGGTAGTGAAATGATTATTTACACAGAAATGTTACAAGTCATTATTAGTTTCCTTTGAACCGGTAGATGATTTTTCCACCAATAAAGGAAATGTTATGCAAAAAATTAGAAAAAAATGTATTTTAAATGCATAAGAAATTTCTCAACACACACACTTGAATTTGTGGCCTTTAAAATTTATCTTAATACATATAAAAACAATTTTAAAAATACTTTTAATAAATTTGACACAAATCAAAAGATGACATTTTTAAGGAATTCTTGAGATTATTTAAAAATTCTCATAATTGTACATTTGTTTAAATCAATATGCATTTATAATTAATTTTCTCAACTTCTCTTCAAATTTTTAATAAAATTGATATTAAAAATTTCAGCCATGTGTTGAATAGTTCACTTTATAATCGATAAGTAGTACAGATATCATTATGCTCAACTTGGACTAGATTGAAATTTCTAAGCATATAATTTATTAAAGTAAATTTTTTTTCTTTCTTGTGACTTATGAAGATTAAAAGTTAAACCCACAACTTCCATAACTCAATATTGTAAAGCTGTACACTTTCTATTAAGCAGACCTTTGGATGCAAGTTTATGTGCCTATGTGTTAGATTTTCTATGCATATGTGTGTTTAAGCCCCAGATAATATAACACACAGGGAAATCAATGACGAGTCATACAATCAAATTCAGGAACTGAGGACCAAAAATGTATTGCAGGCATCAGAGAGATATGATATGTTACTTATCTGAGAAATCTAATTACTATGACACAGAACTCCTCATCAGAAATCATAAAGATTAGAAAGAAGTGGCATAACATTTTTTCACACTCTGAATAAAAATATGTAACTTTTATAACTGATGAAAATATCCTTCAGGATAAAGGCAAACCCACCATTAAAGAATGCCTAAAGGAAGTTCTTAACAAAAAGAAAATGATCACAGACATTTTGGAATGTCAAAGAAAGAATTTTGGACTCTGTAACACTAGGGATGAATGAGACAGACTATCCTTCCTTTCATGAGTCTTAAAACATATTTTATAACTGGAAGAAAAATTATAGCATTGTGAGATGTGGTGCTTAATGTATATGGCAATACACAAGGTTGTTGTATTATAAAACTGGGGAGGTAAATGCAACATACATGGAAGTAAGATTTCAACGATTCACTTGAAGTGGTAAAAAATTAGTATCAAAAAACTGTAGTAATTTGTATGTGCATATTGTAATAATTTGAGTTACTAAGGTAACTGTACACAGCTATATATTCAAAACACTATAAGTCAAAACAAGTTCTTTTCTGAAGTGCTGAAACACACATATCAGATGGCATAAATAGAGAAACGACAATATGTAATATGAATTACCTCATGTATTTCATAAAGTTTTATTCCTTTATATGATACCTAAAAATATCATATATATGCATATATTTATATGATTTATTTGAATATATAAGTATCTAGCAGTCTTGCAAAATACCATATTGGAGTCAAATTTGAGGAAATATTTTGTTTATTTCTATAACACAAACTTATTTAAGCTAAGAAATATGTTTCTAGGACATATGTGAATGAAACTTACTTGCCAATTTCAGGATTTCAGGTTGGCATTATGTTCCCCTCCTCTCCAGTCCTTCACCGTGGTCCTTATCCTGGCTGCCCATGGGAGATACATCTTGCTTCACTGCTACAGGCTAACAATTGTGTGGTGTGCTGTGCTAAGGGCATCTGACTCATTTGAAGTAGATGGGAAAGGAAAAAGGAAATACTTTAAAAGAAACAATAATAGCAATTATTTGGTGTCTATTCCTGCAAGGAACTTTTCCTAAATTATCTTACATAATTTTCTCATAAGCCTATATGACATGAAAATTTAGCCTTAGTTTACAAATGACATAACAGAAGTTGGTGAATTTAATAGCTTAGATGAAATAATTTAGCCCAAAGTGAGTAGCCAAGACATATATGTTGTCTAGTTTTTACAGTTCTTGCTCCTTAGCAGCATCCTGCACTGGGGCTGAGCAAATGATCTGGATAAGTAAGAGTAATCTCATTATCTCTACCTCCCTCCAACATTATGCACCATGGACTTGTTCAGCTCTGGCTAAAAAAAATACTTTCATATTTTTTATTACAACAGAAGAAAAAAAGCCTAAAATAAAAGCAGAATGTTAGTTTTCCTAGATTATATGAAGATTAAAAAAAAAAAAAGCAAGGCCAAGGATTGGAAAAAAAAGATACACAATAGAATCAATTTTTAAAAAATATTAGTATCTTTTTTTGCCTTACTTACTTTATAAATGATGACTCATACAAAAGAGGTTCATTTGCCCCATTGAGATGTACTTTTCCTGTACAATGAATGTTGTTGAATGTTTATGATTCAAAGTCAACTGACATGAATGAATCCATAGTCTGCTACTTCTCAATTATACAATGTGTTCAGTGATGATATTTAACATAAGGTTTACATGTTTATCTCCAAAGTAGAAATAATCATTAGGATTCTGAGAGATTGAATCAATGACATATACCAAATAATTCAAAATTTCCTTGACTTTTGGAAAACAATACAGTTTTTAGTGACTATTTACAATGTTTTTTTTTGCGGGGGGGATTGCATTTATTTCTACCAGGCAACTGAAGATTCTCTTTATTTTTATATGGTAATAGAAAGTAACATTGACAAGGTCATAGCCTTGACCTACCATTGGAAATTTATCTTCACTCCTACGGACATGTTGAACACTGAACCAAAAACTGAATAAGATTCATCAGATTCATAAGGGACTTTGGTAAAAGACCAGAGCAGGATCAAAGAAAATGCAGGCTTACTTTGATTAAAAAAAAAAAAAAAAAAAGGTAGCTCAAAGTACATTCCCTACCTAAACTGAATTCATGGTTACCAAGTAGAGCAAAAAAAAGAATGCGTAGCAATGAGCCAACTATATAGTCTTTAAAAAATAATACAGCAGAACATAAAATAGTTTTAAAAATATAGTACAAATGGAATATTCAATCAGTATCAGACATACAAGAAAAAGGGATTATTTCAAAGGAAATTATTGCAAAGAATTGTTTGGGTTTCTCACAGCTAAAAGACCATAGAATAAAAGATGAAAGTTAAGCCTCTTAGGTGGACTGCTACAAATTCCTGCCATACACAGTACAAGAGCTGAAAGAAGACTAATTTCTCAAGAGAAAATGTTCAAAAATTTAAGGACTTTAGTCAATATATAATTCTGGTTTAAAAGCAAAAGAGTAGCATCTGGGGAATGGATTTTTTAAATCAAATGATAATACAAAAATAAACATCCTTTACAACTTTAAGTGATCACTTTATTTTTGCAAGGTACACATCAACTAACTCTGTTTTTGGTTCATTTATTAACAATACGATGTTATATTTCTAAAATGTTATAAAATGATAGAAATATTTGTCACTTTAGGAAAATAATGCTGTCTATTTCAATCAACTTACAAGATATGAACTCTGTAGGCTCCTACTTTTTTGTAACTCATCTTAAAAATTAATACATCGGAATTAGGACTATCATTGTGCTATACAATATTTGTCTAATTAGTTTGTTTACTCCTGTTCATTATCAAATCTTAATAAAATTGATTCTCTCTCCCTGTTTCTCACTCATTGTCCCTCTTTAAAAACATGAGTTTGTCTCACAGAAATCAGTAAAATATTTCCTCAAATTTGCCTATGCTAATATATATATATATACGTATACATATGTACATATATATAATTTTCACACTATGTTTTAGTGAGCTTTTTCACCACGGTGATCAAAAAAGATCTAACAAGTACAATTTCTTAATAAACAGAGAGAGCGAGAGAAAGAGAGAATCAATTTTAGTTTTTCATGCAGACTTTGTTGCTCCAACATTTCATTTTGTGCATGGTGCTAGGGTTCAAACCTACATCCTCATGCATGCCAGGCAAGTGCTGTAACTGTTTAGCTACCATTCCAGCCCCTGAAAAGAACAATTGTAGAGGAGGAGCTAATTGTTTCAGAGATTTCACACCACAGATGGACAATTCCATTTCTATGGGCCGGTAGTGAGGTAGAACATCATGGCAGAATGGTGTGACAGAGGAAAGGAGCTCAGGATATTTACCAGGAAGCAAAGGGAGAGGGTTCACCTCACCAGGAAAACAAGACTTCAAAGGCATACACTGAAGACTCACCTACTCCAGCCACACCCTACCTGCCTACAGTTCCCACCCAGTTAATCCCTATTAGGAGACCAATATGCTGATTAGATTAAGGATGTCTTAGCCCAATCATTTCACCTCTAAACTTTCTTGGATTGTCTCATACATGAGTTTTTGGAGGATACCTCATATCTAAACAATAACACACTGGAAGTCTTAATGTTATAGTCTTTTACCTTGTGGCAAATTTTCCTATCTAAATTGAAAGAATTTTCTTTAAGAAGTGAATCCAGATCCATAATGAATTTTACCTAGGAGAACTACTATTTACAGTGTTTGCTTAGAAATATAACAGCCATATTTCAATGTTAGTATTATTATGTCTGATCCATGAGACCCCCAAACAAACCACCATAGAGCCCAGGGCATCCACTGTAATCACACAGGGGTTTATTGAGTACAAGCTGGAGCTTGGTCCACCATCTAGCACTCCAACTCAGCGGGTGGAGGAGAGCGGCCCTGAGACTCAGTGAGTCAGGGTTCATAAAGAAAACTTCCGCAAACTGGGAGTTACAAGCCTTGGCGTTACAGGATGTGTTGAAGGCAAGTGGGAGACTGTGACCTTTGCTGTTGTTGGCTATGCGCCTAGGGGTTTTTGTGTTTTCACCACAAGGACATCTGGACCCTATAGGTCATTGTTTGTAAGGTTTTCTTTTGGCTCCCGTGGTGGGTTTACATTCTTAAGTTGTTTTTATAACCTTGTAGTGTCTCCCAATAGAGGCAATTTTAGGTCATGCTGCTCTCTGTGTGAGTGCTCTGGACAAGATAGAGTTTGTCTTGTCCTCACACTCACATTAACCCTATCCTCACAATATAACACAAAAGCAGAAATAAAATTAGTCATCACTTTCTAAGTATGTGTTTTTCCAAAGATAAGGATTAATTTCAAAATGTGAAATTTTCAATTTTAAGGACCCTTCAATTGTATCCATAACCAGAGACCTAAATTCTCTGTTGACTGTTGTTACTGTTTTCTTTAATGTCTAATTAAAGTGACTGAAGCTAGATCCTTAATGGTAGCAGGAAGTAGGAGCCTGCTTCGAAAATTCATGAAGATCAGCTAGAGAAAGGAAGCCAATGTTCATTTTCTTTACCTCACTTTGCAAACTTCTCCCAGCTCTGATTATCTTCCACCATTACACATCAGCTTACTTTAGTTTCTTCCACAAAACAGGAACAAAAGTATGCCTGCTTTCCCCAAGAAAGCATTCACATGACTGAAATAGATTTGTAAGTGAATAAAACTTATTTAAGATCCGGGAAATAAGGTGAGAAGTTGCTGAAAGCAATCAGGCTATGAAACAAAAAACAACCAAAAATTATATGTTACATTAAAAATGAGTGAGCTTGGATAATGGGCACCAAAATACAGTTTTCTAATCTATGAAAAATAAGTTCTAGTGTTCTGTGGTGCAGCAGATTATCTATAGTTTACAACAATGCATTATATATTTCATAAAGAGCTAGAAGTTAGGACTAGAAAAGTTCTAGATACAAATGGTAGATGTTTAAGGAGCTAGAAAGTCTCATTGTCCTGATTTGATCATCACACATTGTATACATGAATCAAGTTGTCATACTATAACCTGTAAATACTTATAGTTGTTTGTCAATTTAAAATATTTATTAAAAAATAAATGATGCATCAACACATACAGTGACACAAATGAGCCTCAAACATATTTTGTTAGCTGAGAGAAGTCAGACTCAAAAGTTCTGATACCATGTTGCTCTTAGGGAAAAAACCTCTTAATATAAAAAAAGACAAATCCATAGGGAAAGATAGCTCAGTAGTTCCCAGCAATGAGAGCAAGGTAAGGGACAAGTTACAGAGGGACACGAGGAAACTCCACTGAGGAAAGGATGTGCCAGATGCCTTGAGTGGGATGGTATTTACCTGACCGTATAGATTAATCAAACTCATAGAACTATACCACTAAAAGGGGCATTTTATTAAATGAAAATTAGACCTCAATAAACCTCATTGTTAAGAAAATGTGTACTGAATTATGTTATTCTTTGTATCTCTGGAAGATAATTTCAAATGATTCTCTTATAGACCTTTACAGTTAACTGTAGCTTCCTGATTCTCTCAAACTGTTACTTTTATCCCTTTTTAATTTGCTTCTCCTTTCCAGACTCTCACAACTCCTATCTCCCTAAGCTCTTTAAAATGTCCCTGGTACCCCTTAAAACAAAAACAATCAATTCATTTAAAAATAGTAATTTATTAGTAAGTAGAATCATTTTCATCATTCATTCTTGAGCCAAGTCATTGCTTTTACTGAATTATAAGCAGACTTACAAAACTGTTTCTCTTCCTTATTGTTTTCTTTTTTCACAAATAAAAGACCCATCTATCTCAAAAAGGGATTTGCTTTTCACCTTTGGCAGCTCAAACGTCTGTGGAAGTTTGACAGTAATCTCCTAACCAATCTCCCTTGTCCCAGATTTCTTTTTTTTTCTAAATTTTTATTGAGTTGAATTTTAAACAATTATAAATGCATATAAAGCAACAATATAATATGCATTTGTTCTTTTTTTGATAATGCACAATTATATCTTTAATTCTTTTTTGTTTTCCAGATTTCTTTTTGAATAAAGGATCTGCTGGCAACCACCTGAGCTTTCCTTCTCTCCCAGCAGTTCCATAAAAAGGAAAGGACTAAGGACTGTTGATTTTGGTTGACCATTTTTTCTTTGGTCACTAGCACCACTGATTGTTTAAAGGAGATGCAGACATGCTATTCATGTAACCATTTATTTTCTCAAATCTTCCCTAGGTTTCTATTTAGAAAATATCTTATTTTCATAACTGAATCTACACTAAAAGAAAATTAGTGTTAAGAGGAAGAAAATATTTTTTTATTTATTAGATGGATATAGAGATACAATTGAGGGAGAAACATTATCAAACATTCAAGAGCCAATATATATATACTTAGTTATCCAGGGCTAATGCCATATCATGGATGTCCAGCTTGGGTTCCCCCGTTGCTGTTTCCCCCAGAAGAACTCCTGAGTTAAATGGATATCTCATGTAGGACAGAAATCTCCTTCTGAGATGAATCCCCCATATTCCAACCCTCCAGTCTCCTAGGATTTCATCCTACCCCCTCCCCACCTGGCTGCCTCTCTACGCTTTCATGTGTCCAGGGAGTCGTCTCTCTTTTGCGTTGAGAATCATACAATTTGAAGTTATTATTAGCTTAGCTGTCTAACCTACTGCTTCCCCATGTATTCTAGCTTCCACATATGAGAGATACCATTCATCCCTTGAGTCTCTGAGATTGGGATACTTCACTTAGCATAATTCCTCCCATCTCCATCCATTTGATATCAAAAGCCATAATATTGTCTTCTTTAATGGCCGAGTAGTATTCCATTGTATATATGTACCAAAGTTTTTGTATCCACTCTTCTAGGGAGGGGCATCTGGATTGGTTCCATAATCTAGCTATAGTAAATTGAGCTTCTATAAACATTGAGGAAGCCACATCACTATAATATGCTGATTCTAACTCTTTTGGGAAAATACCCAGGAGTGGGATAGCTGGGTCATAAGGCGGTTCCATCCTTAATTTTTTGAGGATTCTCCACACTGCTTTCCATAGTGGCTGAACCAGTTTGCAGTTCCACCAGCAGTGTAACAGTGGTCCTCTTTTTTCACATCCCCTCCAGCATCTGTTGTTGTTAGAATTTTTCATTTTTGCCACTCTAACAGGAGTGAGGTGGTATCTCATTGAAGGTTTGATTTGCATTTCCCTTATAATTAATGATGTAGAGCATTTTCTCATATGTTTATGGGCTTTCTGGACTTCCACTGGTGAGAAGTTTCTTTTTAGATCTGTAGCCCATTTGTTGATTGGATTATTTGTTAGTTTGGTGTTTAGTTTCTTTAGTTCCTTGTATATTCTGGACATTAGACCTCTGTCCAAGGTGTACCAGGCAAAGGATTTCTCCCATTATGTAGGTTCTCTCTTGATGCTCTTGGCTAGATCTTTAGCTGTGCAAAAACTTTTTTAATTTAATTGCATCCCATTCATTTATTCTTGACTTTACTGCTTGAGCCACTAGATTTTTGTTGAGGAAGGTGCTGCCGACTCTTATGTCCTGTAGTGTTGACCCTACTTCTTTTTCTAGTAAGTTTAAAGTTGTTGGCTTAATATCCAGGTCTTTGACCCATTTTGATTTAATTTTTGTGCAGTGTGAAAGATAAGGATCCAGCTTCAGTTGTCTACACATGGCTGTCCAATTTGTCCAGCACCATTTTTGAACAGGCTATCTTTCTTCCACAGTATGCTTTTGCCCCTTTATCAAATATCAAATAGTTGAAGATATGGGGGTTTGTCTCAGGGTCTTCTATTCTGCTCCACTGGTCTTTGATTCTATTTTGATACAAATACCCCACTGTTTTTGCTATTACGGCTCTGTAGTATAATTTCAGGTGAGGGATTGAGATACCCCTAATTTTTACTTCCTATAGAGTAATGTTTTAGCTAGATTGGGTCTCCTGTTATTCCATATGAACTTGAGAATGGCTTTCTCTATATCTGTGAAGAATGCCATTGGTACCTTGATGGGGATTGCATTAAATCTGTATAGGGCTTTGGGTAGAATGGCCATTTTTTTATAGTGATTCTGCCTAACCATGAGCATGGAATATTTTTCCATCTACTCAGGTCTTCTGTAATTTTTTTTCCTAGTGTTTGATAGTTTTCTTTGTAGAGGTCCTTAATATCCTTTGTAAGGTTAATGCCCAAGTATTTCATTTTTTGGAGAAGATGGTGAATGGGAGAGATTTCCTGATTTCTTTTTATGCGAATTTGTTGCTAGAGTAAAGGAATGCTAGTGACTTACTGGAGTTGATCTTGTAGCCAGCTGTTTTGATGAAATCACCTATAGCTCTAGGAGTTTTCTGGCTAATGTTAATGGGTCTTCTAGATATAGAATCATGTCATCAGCATATAGAGATATCTTAACTTCCCCTTTTCCTATATGAATACCTTTGATTTCCTTGTCATGCCTGATAGCTCTGGCAAGGGTTTCAAGGACTATATCGAACAAGAGCAGGGAAAGCGGACAGCCTTGTCTGGTACCTGAATTAAGCGGAAATGCTTTCAGTTTTTCTCCATTGAGGATAATGTTGGCTATGGGTCTGTCGTAAATGGATCTGACATAGTTAAAATATTTTCCCTTGATCCCTGTCTTTTCCAAAGTTTTGAGCATAAAGTGGTGTTGAATTTCATCAAATGCCTTCTCTGTGTCCCTTGAGATGATTATATGATTTTTGTTTTTAATTCTGTTTATGTGGTGACTTACATTTATTTATTTGTGTGTGTTGAACCAGCCTTGTTTTCCTCGAATGAAGCCCACTTGATCATAATATATTATCTTTTTAATGTGCTTTTGTATTCGGTTAGCTAAAATTTTATTAAGGATTTTTGCATCAATGTTCATCAGGGAAATTGGTCTGTAGTTTTCTTTCCTTACATGTCCTTGTTGGGCTTTGGAATCAGTGTAATATTTGCTTCATAAAAAGTGTTTGGGAGTGATCCCACTCTATCAATTTCCTGGAAGAGATTGTAGAGGATCAGTGTTATTTCTTCTGTGAAGGCTTGGTAGAATTCAGCTGTATATCCACCCGGACCTGGGCTTTTCTTTTTTGGGAGAGCTTTGATTGCTGCTTCAATTTCGCTATCAGTGATAGGTTGGTTGAGATTTTCAATGTCCTCCTGTTTTAAAGAGGGGATGTTGTGTGTGTTCAAGAACCTGTCCATATCCTCTAGGTTATCAAACTTGGTAGAGTATAAATTTTCAAAATAGGTTCTGATAATCTTCTGGAT
>PVKS010039994.1:0-16902 GCA_004027875.1 Aplodontia rufa | reverse complement strand
CGCTAGCATTTGGACCTGCTTGTTTTCCTTGCTCCAGCTGCGCTTTTGGTGATGCTAGTCTTCATTTTCCCGGAGCCCTCACTGCTAACACATTCGGCGTGTTCCATTTCCTACCGAATTCCTCTAATTGTCGTCATCTCAGCAGCAGTGAGGGAGGGACATGCTGCCCTGCTCCCCAGATGTGTCACACTTACTGCCTACTTGGCCCTGTGGGCTTCAGTGCTTGCAGGTTAAATGCTTTCCCTTGCTTCGCTGTGCATGCGCTGGGTTTGGAGACACTTTTGTCCGCCCTGAGCCCACTGGACAGCGCCAGGAGAAGACCGCCGCCGGTCTGTTCGCGAGCGTCTGTTCCCAGGCTGCAGTTTCAGCTCGCTCTGCCACCGGGCGTCCATCCGCTGGTCCTTACGGGTTCAGTGACTCCCGCTGCCAAAGCTGGAGGGCGAGGTCCGGTCTCTCAGGCAACCACTTAAGGACAGGTGGTGGACACGATCCGGGTTGCCGGGAGCCGTGTTTCTGCCACGCGACACGACCAGAAACTGCAAAATGGAGCGCCTGCGTTGGCTACCTGTGACACCCGCGTGTTTCAAAGTCCGATTTTCCAAGGATGTGACCCGCAAGCGCCGGTGGAGGGAGTTGGCATCAAGAGAGACCTGCGGACCTGGAGGGTTTGGGCTCAGAGAGCCAAGGATCTGCAGAGAACAGCTCGGCTGCGGCAAGACCACTTTCCGACTCCGCCACGCCGGAGTCGGAAGCTGCCGTGGCCGGGCAGCTCCTCCAGGCCACGAACCCGGCCGGGAAAGAGCCGCAGGCGGTGGGGGTCTCCAGGTGGAGCCGCCGGGATGTGAGCGTGGCGCGCAGGTTCACCACCCAGATCACGTATGCGTCCTTCCTGGGGATGGTGAGAGCTGGGCTTGGGACCCTTCAGGCCCAGGCGGAGCCTGGTGTTTTGCAGAGAAAATGGTCCTCCCAGTGGGAGTCTCGGCTCCCCGCCCACTGCTCCCCGCGCAAGTTGTGACCTTGGGGGCATTAGTTATTCTGCCTGGGTGTTGTTCAGTAATTTTTAAAATATCTTCACAGTTCTAATTTGTGGAAGGTTGTAGTCAAGTGGGAAATGAATTTTCTAATGTGTTTTCAACTGAAGCAAACCCTCTAGTCGCCTTAGTGTGATGGGGAAACACGAAAGGCGTTGTGGAGGTCTCTAGATACAACCATCGCGTCTGAAAATACGCTACTGAAAAGTGCTTTTGTGGAATTCCCTCTTCCAGGTGTTCTAAATCAGTCAACGGCTGAATGTTGCAGGTAGGAAATAGGCCAAGACAACAGCAACTTCTGGATCACACAGCTGATTGAGTGTAGAGCTGTTCTCTTACTCTGCTGGTAATTCTATTTAAAACAGCCTTCAGATCCTGGGTTTTTTGTTTGTTTGTTTGTTTGTTTGTTTTTTGTTTTGTTTTTGAGTAGAGTGCAAACTCCTGGGCTGCCCCTCAGTTCACTCTCTGTGGAAACTTCCCATTTGATAACTTGATAAGTGTGATCCTGGGGAGCTGGGAATGAGCCCACTGAGGAAAGTCACTTCTGGTCACTTATCATCACATAGGCTCTGAGCCACCTTAGAGTTTTTTCACTGGGTGGCGGGAGGTGGTAAGAAAGAAAGAAATCTCTGCACATGTTTGTGTGGTGAGCCCTCACTTGCTGCCAGGTCTTGTAAGTCTTTGGAAGGCATGAAGTAGCCATTAGAGCCTGTAGTATTCTCAGTTTTCTCCTTTTATGAGGTGCTTGCTGTGCACAACTTGGTCCTTAGTCTTGGACTGCTCCAAGGGGCACACACCTGGTAGGGAATGAAACAGTGCAATTAGAGTCCATTATTTTTTAAATATAGTTGAATTAGAAACATTTTTTTCTTAAAGGGTACAATTTCTTCCAAAGGAACTGTGACCCTTAGTTATTGCCAACACCTGTTAACAAAAAAAGGTCAGACCTGTTAATTTAAGCCATTTCTTTGCAGAGAGGAATGATTCAGGAACCAGGCACTACCTAAAGCAACAAAGGTTAAAAAACTCCACCCAGAAACATAGGCCGGCAGCATCTACAGACTCAACAAGAAAGTGGGAAAGACATAGCTTCCAACTGCATACAATCAGCACTTACTCCTGCCAAGAGTGAACACCCAGGACGCTATTAGAAACTTTTTATCTCCTTCAGTGTCGGGACTAATTTTGGATATTGACTGCTTTTTGGTCTTTGGTTATTGGAGGTTTGGGAACTTTCAGGCCAAGCTCTTCAAAGGGCAAGAGTGAGCAAGGAGAAATAACAAGATTTGAACGAGGGTAGCTGCAAGACTAGGTAGACAAATTCTCCAAACACCCTTGGAGGCTGGAAAGAGCACCACCTAGTAACAGTGAGCAGTAGTTTGTTAAATTTATTCACCCTCAAGACTGCAAAGTTCTGAAAAACATCCAGAGGAATGTGTTTTTTGTGGTCCCTTTATAGCATGCCGTAAGGATACATAACCTTTTTTATTGGAAAGGAATGTTCCTGGATTTAGTGTGACATCATACATGTATTTGTAGTTACAATGTAATTCTCAGGTCTAACTGATGCCTTCAAGCACAGTACACCTTTAGGAGACATCACTCATTGGTTGCACACACATAGGTGATAGGTTCTTGTATATACACAATCTTGCAGACATCACCCTGATCAGTTTTCTATATTTGGTAGTGATTATATTTATTAATTGGAAATTTGGTATATTATTTCAAGCAACGTAGGAAGCCGAGAAACAGTGATGTCTGGAATATCAAGGAGCACCTTCACCCTTCCTTTGGAGTTTTAAGGTGAGTCACTGAGAATATGGGGCAGCATTGGAGTAGTGGAATTGTTTCCTGTTTTGAGGGCATTAGCCCATAAATCCAGTAACTGTTCTGATTTCTTGTTAGAGCGTTGGCCTTTCCTAAAGCCCTCCACAGATTTTGGTCTCATTATTTTCCCGAAAGCTAAGAGAAGGGATTGGTCCAACAGGTAATAGAAGGGGAAAGGAATAAGATAAGGCTTTCAGGATGGTGGAAAAATCTTGATTCTTGATCTTGGAGGAGCTGTCAACATGTAGAGTACCCTCTGCTTCTGAGGAAACCTCCCTGGTCAGCCTTACCTTAAGGTCCCCAACCTGTCAGTATCAGTTGTCTTAAGGGGCCCCACAGAGCTGAGAAATGCAGATGTAAGACTCAGATCCTGACATTTTTCTGCAGAAAAAAAAGGGCATGGCCCTTCTCACAGGTCAAGGGCAGTCATTTTTTGGTGTCATTTCCAAAATGTCCACCCTCCAGTTTCTAGATTATGAAAGTTGTGATTGTCATCAATTGGGGGGACAAGAAGGGCGTTTTTCACTTAGTGGTTTGCGTTCTTTGATAAAATGCATTAAAACCTTGCCTAATAGAGTCACAGTGGGGAGATGCATGGCTTCTATCATGGGGGCATAGTCCTTCCAATCACTGCTTCACAAGGGGTCATTCTATGTTGTTCAGGGGAGGGAATCTGATTGTCATCAACTGGTAATGCCTTTAAGGCAATCCTCTCTCTTCAGTGGGCTTTGACAATGCCATTTTGTTTGTAATGACTTAAAAACCTTTTATAACTTGTGAAGTGAAAAGTATTCCTCTGTCCTTGGAGTTGCTCTGGGAATGCCCCATACGGAAAACGCGTTTTCCCATATCCATAGCTGCTGTTATAGCATCAGCCTTTCTGTACGGGAAATCCATAAAACCCAGAAATGTGCACTGAAGGAAGGTGAATGAAATCCATTGTAGGTGTTCAGATCATCCAGCAAGTGCTGGACCCATAGCACTCGAGCTTTTGATTGTGTTAGCACAGTAATGGGTTTGAGAAATCCAACATTGGTTATAAGCCTTTTCTGTGCAATTTAAAAAGATTTACCCAACAATTATCTCATGTAATTTGGATCGTTCACCACTTCATCAACAAGTCTTGCAGTACACAGCTGTTCTCCATATTTTTCGTTGGTGCGTTACAATTATAGATAATAGTGGGGCTCGTTTTTACATATTTGTGCATGTGCGTGATACGACGACGTAACTTGTTAAGATTGTTCCCCCATATTTTTCCTTTCCCTCCTCTCTCTCCTCACCCTGCTCCTTTTCTTTTCCTTTACTGGTCTCACTTCGATTTTCATGAGATCCTGCTTCTCTTTTCTTTTTTTCCTCTGTAGCTTCCACAATGAAACCTGACTCTTGTCTTTATGTATTTTTTGTATGTCATATTTTCTTTTTTAAATTTATTTTTATTAGTGCATTATAGTTTTACATAATGTTGGGTTTAGTCATCACATATTCCTAGATGCACACAATTCAGCAATACAATCTGTTCAATATCTGCCCCCCCATTCCTCTACCTCCCTCCTCCCGTCCCCCGATCCCTTGCCTTTCTTATGGGTCCTATATTGTTCCTAAAAAACCCTAATACAGTGACATAATTCTTATACCTATGAAGAACTTTTTTTTTTTACATATATGGCTATTGTATATACAGTGACATTTATAACTGCTTGAATGTATCTTGGTTTATCTCAGTTCCAACATTTCCCCTTCTCCTCCCTTTCTATCATCCCTTGTTATTCTTCAGAATATTTGACAATGGGATTAAACATTTACGTTTTTGTACAGGTATGCAGCATAGCTTGTTCAAATACCTTATGAAGTATCTTGCAACTGTTTCTCAAAAATAATAACATTTTGCATTTTTGTTCCATGGATCTAATACATGAGTTTGTCTACTTTTCTCCCGAGCCTGGGTTTAGGTCCAGCCTCCACAAATAAGGGAAACCATTCGGCCCTTGACTCTGTGTTTGATTAATTTCACTTAGCATGATGACTTTATGTATTTGCTTAAAATATTTCAAGTTCTATTTGTTTCCCTGCAAATGACATACTTTCATTATTCTTCATGGCTAAATATAACTCCATTATGTATATATACCACATTTTCTTACCCATTCATTCACTGGCAGATATCTAGGCTGGTACCATAATTTGACTATTCTGATTTGTGCTGCTATGAATATAGGTATGCATGTATTGCTATTGTATTATGAGTTTAATACTTTAGGATGAATGCTAAGAAATGGTAAAGGGTTCATATGGTGGTTCCATTTCTAATCTTTTGAGAATCCTCTGTATTGATTTCCATAGTGTTTATATTATTTTACAATCCTACCAACCAAGAAAAAGTATTCCTTTTCTTCTACATTCTCTCCAGCATTTATTTTTGTTTACATTTTCGATGGCAGCCATTCTGACAACAGTAAGATGAACTGTCAATGTGTTTTGAATTGAATTTCCCTAATTGCTAATGATATTGAACATTTTTTTCCATGTGTTTTTTGGCTATTTGTATCTCTTCTTTTAAGAAGTGTCTGTTTAGTTTGTTTGCCCATGTATTAATTTGGGCTTTTGGGGGTGGAATTTGTTGTTATGTTTTTTGAGTTCTTAAAATACTATGGATAGGGGCTGGAGCAATGGATCAGTAGTTCTGGTGCTTGCTTGGCATGCACAAGGACGTGGGTTCAAACCCCAGCACCACACACACAACAAAGTGTCAGAGCAACAAAAGCCACATGAAAAACTAAATAAAAATTGATTATTTCTCTCTCTCTCACACTGTCACTTTCTCTCTCTCTCTCTCTCTCTCTCTATGTATGTGTGTATATATAAATAAGCGTTAATCTTCTGTCAAAGGAGTAGCTAGCAAAGATTTTCTCCCATTCTTTGGGTTCTCTTCACATTCTTAATCATTTTCTTTACTGTCAAGAAGGTTTTTATTTTCGTGCCATCCATTTCTTAACTTTGACAGTATTTCCCAAGCTTACAAGAACTATTTGAGAAAGTCATTGCCTTGCCTGGAAACCGGAGTATTGTTTCTACATTTTTTAGGCATTGCACACTTCTGGATAATTCCTAAGTCATTGATCTATTTTGAGTAGGTTTTTTTTTTTTTTTTTTTTTGGTGCAAGGTGACAGTAAAGATCTAGTCTCATTCTTCCACATAGGGATGGCCAGTTTTCCAAGCACCACTTGTTAAAAAAGACTGTCTTTTCTCCAATATGTTTTTGGCGCATTTGTCAAGAATCAAGTGATTATCTGCGTGGATTTGTCTGTGTGTATTCTGCTCTGGTCCACTGGTCTATGTGTCTGTTTTTATACCAATACCATGCAGTTTTTATTACTATAACTCTGTAATTTAATTTGACATTGGGTATTATGTTACCCAATTTGTGTGTGTGTGTGTGTGTGTGTGTGTGTGACTTTGGGTATTTTGTTTTTCCAAGTGAATTTTAGAACTGTCTTCTGCCGTAATGTGAAGAATGTCATTGGTATTTTGATGCAGATTGCATTGAATCTGTACATTGTTTTTGATAATGTGGCCGTTTTAACAATATGAACAATATTAACTTTTTCTTTCAATGAACTTGTGAGGTCTTTTCATATTCTACTGTCTTCTTTAATTCCTTTCTTCAGTGTTCTATTGTTTTCATGGCATGTGTCTTTACCTCCTTTCTTAGGCTTTTTTTTGTTTTGCTTTTTGAGGCTATTGTGAAAGGGATCATTTTCCTAATTTCTTTCTCAGCAGATTCTTTATTATGGTGTAGGAAAAAAACTTGATTTTTGTATGCTGATTTTGAAACTTGTTACTTTGCTTAATTTTTATTAGCTGTAGCAGTCTTTTGGTGGAGCTTTTTAGATCTCCTAAGTATAGGATCATATCACCTGCAAGGAGTGATAATTTGGTCTCTTAATTTTTTATTTCTCTTCCTTTTATTTTGCTGTCTTGCGTGACTCCTATGACTCATATTTTTAGTGCTATAGTGAATTAGGAGTGGTAAGAGAAGACATCTTTGTCCAGATTTTATTTTTTTAAACAGAGAGAGGGACAGTGAGAGAGATAGAAAGAGAGAGAATAAATTTTTATTTAGTTTTTCATGTGGCTTTCGTTCCTTTGACACTTTGTTGTGTACATGATGCTGGGGTTTAAACCTGCATCCTCGCGCATGCCAGGCAAGTGCTGTAACCACTGAGTGACCACTCCAGCCCTCCTTGTCCAGATTTTAAAGAAAATGCATTTTGATTTTGCCTCATTGACTATGATGTTGGCTTTAGGTTTTTTGTATATAACCTTTATGCTGTAGAGGTAAGTTTCTCTTTCCTCAGTTGTTTACGGTTTTTCTCTAGGGTGGCTGCTGAATTTTGTCAAAGACTTTTTCCGAATCTATTGAGATGATGTGAGATTATGTCTTTGAGTCTATTTATGTGGTGAATTACATTTATTGATTGATGCCATCCTTGCATCCCTTGAATGGAACCAACTTGGTCTAGATGTACAGTCTTCTTAATGTGTAGTTGAACAGTTTGCTATTATTATAGTAAAGCTTTTTGCCTTTACATTCATCAGGGATATTGATCTATAGTTTTCTTTCCTTGATGTATTCATATCTGGTTTTTGGTATCAGGATGCTACTGGTTTCATAGAATGAATTTAAAAGTGTTACACCTCTCTCTATTTAATGGGATAATCTGGTGAGCATTGGCATTTGTTTTCTTTAACAGTCTGGCAAAATCCAGCTAAAGATCCACATGGTCTTGGACTTTTCTTTGGTGGAAAGTTTTTGTTGTTGTTGTTTGTTTGTTTTTAAAATTTCTGTTTCTATCTCATTGCTAGTTACTGGCCTATTTGTGTTTTCTATATCCTTTTGATTCAATTTTGCCAGGTAATATGTGTGTAGATGTGTAGATAAGTGGCCATTTCTTCTAGGTTTTCCAAGTTATTGAAGTGTAAATTTTGAAGATAGTCCCTAATGATCCTCTGGATTTCTGTGATGTCTATGGTGATTTCTCCTTTTTCTTCTATAATTGTATTAATTTGGTCTTCTCTCTTTTTCTTTGTGTTAATTTCACTAACAGTTTGTGAATTGTGTTTATCTGATCTTCATTTCATTGATTTTTGTATTTTTCAATGATCTATTTCATTAATTGTGGCATCATTCAAAAGTGTATTGTTCAATGTGCATGTGTTTATATAGTTTCTGTAGCATTTTGCAGGGATCTGATTTCTAATTTCACTTTTTTACAATCAGATAAGGAGCAAGGAATTCTATTAATTTATTTTATATTTGCTAAGATCTGCTTTGTGGCCTAAAATATGGTCTGTTTTGGAAATAGTTCCATGAACAGCTAAGAAGAAAGTGAATTTGCTGTTGTTGGATGAAATCTTCTCCATATGTCATTTAAGTCCACTTGAATTATTTTTTAGGTCTGAAGAGTCTTTACTGGGGTTATGTATGGATGATCTGTCTATTGGTGAAAGAAGTATGTAGAAATCTCCCAGTATTATTGTACCAGGCTCTATCAGAATCTTTGATTAGTGTTTGTTTTATGCAATGGGGTGCAGCAACAGTTGGGGCATATTTACTATTGTTATGTTTTCTTGTTGGATTGGTCCCTTTACCAGCATAAAGTGACTTTCTTCATGCTGGTAAAGGGAGAAGCTGCTTCTTTGGGGGGTTCTATTTGCATGACATATCAATTTCTATACTTTCACTTTCAGCTTGTGGCTGTTCTTGCCTGTAACGTGAATTTCCTGCAAACAACGTGTGGTTGTGCCTTGTTTTTTAACCCATTCTTCCAGCCTATGTCTTTTAATTGGAAATTTGAGACCATATACATTCAGTGTTATGGAAAGATGTTTATTGATTCATTTTGATTTATTTTCAATGTTCAATTTTTTCCTGTTTTTCATTTGCTTAAATATGCTTCAAATGAAATTTGAACATTTATGATTTTCAGAGTTCATTTTTAATTTCTTCCTCAAGCATTTAATATAGTGCTGCCTTAGAACTCATGAATTCTTTTAGTTCTGCTTACCCTGGAATGTGTTTATTTCTTCTTCAATTATGAAGGATAGCTCTGCTGGATATAGGAATCTTGGTTAACAATTCTTTTCTTTTGGGGCTTGGAACACATCATTCCAAGCCCTCCTGAATTTTAGAGTTTGTATTGAAAAATTACAAGTAATTTTCATTGATTTGCCTCTAAACTTGATCTTACACTTTATTCTTGATTTTTTAAAATTCTGTCTTTGTTCTGTATGCTAGGCCTTTTAATTATAATATGTCATGGAGTGGTGCTTTCTTCCCCCCTTCTTCCCTTCCTCCCTCCTTCCCCTTCTTCCTTGCTTCTTTGCTTCCTTCGTTCCTTCTCTTTCTTCTTCTTCTCTTTCCGCTCCTCCTCTACCCACCACCTCCCCCTCCTTCATTGTTTTAGGATAGGATTGAAACCATTGAGCTTTTAATTTGGTTGACTGTGTTTTTCAATTTCAAGAGCTCTGTTACATGTCTTTTCAGAAAGTCTAGTTCTTTATTAAAGTGGTCTCTCAGCTCCTGAAATTGCTCTCTTATTTCCTTCCTTAAGTCTTCCATTTAATTATTTGATTGTTTTAATAATCATTTTGTTGATACTTTACTCTAGTTTTCATTCAGGACCCTGCCTGTGGACTCGGTGGCTGGGAAGTTGTGGATTTAAGGAGGATAATTGCTTCCCTTTTTCTTCATTTTCAGGGCCCAGGATTGGGGCCTGTGAGCCCTCTTTGGTAATTTTACTTTGGGGTTGTTGATGAGTTGTGAGATTTCTGTCTTTTTGGTAACTTGGGCTGGGTGCAATTTGAGAAGTTAAGAATAACAGCAGGCTCCCCAACCTATGGTTAATTACTGGCTTCTGTGATTTCTAATACCTTGCAAGATAAGGCTAAAGAGATAATATGAGCAACCAATGGGTACAATAAACAGCATTAACCTAGTTACTTTATTCCTTCTGTAACTGTCACCATGTTAATCACCACTTATGAACAGAATGAGCAACTGTCTTTGGTTCCAACAGTATTAACCATCAGACTATAATTGGATTAAAATCAACCAAGCATTGTCAGATTTGACATTCACATTGGATTTCCATTCCCTCCATAAGGATGAATAGAAAATATGGTCAGTTAAAGCATATAATAAACAGTGTCGAATTGGTTAAGGAGTTCCTTTCTCAGTTGATGCACTATTAGTTATCACCTATGGGAGGAAAAATGAGATTAGCAATTATCTCCGATGGAGCAAGTTGATGTTAAGCTTACAGACATCTGAGAGTAAAGAACTGAGGTAGGAAGGTAGACAGTCTTGTGATTATGAAGCCAGAGCAAAGTCAGTGTAGATATGCTGTAAGATTATTCTGATTATCAAAAATAAAAAATCAAAATAAAAAACCAAACAAAATTAGAAAAAAAAGGAGAGAGAGAAAGAGGATGAGCCTGCAGGAATGATATTGGTGGGGGTGGTGAGAGTTAGAAGAATAGGGTTTGTCTATTGCTGAAGAATAGGAAAGATGTGGGCAATAGAGAAGTGAACTACTAGGGAGATATATAGCTCTGCCCTCAGGTGTGAGGCAAGTACTAACATTTACATTAAAGCAAATGTTCAAGTGAAAGGTAAAAAGTAAGTAGAAAGAAGAAACAGGTCCAAAGACACAACACTTACTACAACACATCCACATAAAAAAAATAAAAAAATTCAAACTCTGCTGTATGGACTGGAAGTAGCCCTGCTGATCACCAGTGAAGTCTGACCAATTATCCTGGAATATTTTTGCGGAGTCTGGTGTCTGGTGACTTGGGAGCGGGAGAGAAGGATTTTGCTATCAGGCAACTTTTTCACTCCCAGATCCAATTATCTCTGGTTTAACTGTTCTTTAGGCTACACTGGCTCCAGGCTCTCCTCTCCTTTTTGACTGAATTTGCCCTGGGGTCGTAGGGGTATCTAGGAGATGGTAATGAGTCTGATACAAAGTTCCAACCACCTTGCCACTATGTTCAAAATGGCTGCAGCCCACGCTGCTTAGGGCTGGAAGGGCAAACAATGTTCTCTCCTCCAAAGCAGAGATGCCATGGAGTGTCCCAGTTTAAGCACCCAGCAGAGCTCCTGTTTGCATTCTTCCCATTCACAGCAGAGTGTAGGATCCTGACAAGATTGTGGAGAAATCTGCCTTAGGTTCCCAACTCCATTTCCTTGCCTGTTTGTCCAAAATGGCTACAGTCTGGCCTCCTCCTAGGTGGGAGGGAGAGTCTGCCCCCTCCTCTGCAGCATAGATGCAAAGAGGACCTGATTTCCTCCCAATACAGCTTTTCTATAAGCAATTGGTCTCTGTGTGGCCAAAGGGATCAGACTGAGTCAATCAACATGTCCCCCACTGCTGTACTGATTGAGGGGCAAGTGCAGTCCCTGGCAACCGGTAGAGTCTGAATTAGTTCCTCTTTTCCACTTGCTACACCTCAGTCTCTGAGTCACTGATATCCCAGTGACCTGCATTGTGCTCAGTAAATCTTTTCCAACATGGGCATCTTACAGAAAGGTTGCTTTCCTGGCATTTCTTCTTTTCAGCTCAAGAAGAGTGCTCAGTGCAACTTCTGTGCAGGACTGTGCATCTTCTGCCGCCTGATATGTCCCAGGTTACTTTTTATTGTCCTTTGTTCAGTGCACCCAGATTTCTGGAGTTCTAAGAGTCTGAGTGTGTGATATTACACTCAGTGTAATTACAGTGAATTTCCTCTTAAACCCACCTCACTGAGAAGCAGCACTCCTGCTGAGCCATGGAGCATCTGGAAATGCAGCCTTCCTCCAATCCACTGTCTTGAATCTCCTCCAGAGTACAGGGCTTTGAATCATGGAACCTGTAGAGACTCGACACGGACAAGGCAGCCATCAATCACTCCATGACTACACACTTAGCAATGGTTTTATAACCACTTAAATACCAATTTTGGTTCTCCAGATCAGGTGTATAGCACTGTTTAATAAATTGATTATGATGAGTAATTATATTTGGGCCATTCTTAATGGACTTCACTTCATTCAAACTGCATTCCTTCACAATTCCAGCCCTTGCTAATTTCACACAAAAATCTGCCAAGTCATTCCCTTAGTATCCAATTAAGTCTTGTTGTGCTTGATGTTGGATTAAACATCACCTCGATGTTTATGAGCTATTCAGTGTCCTCATTACACTTCTGACATTTCTTACCCAGTGCAATGAAATGATCTTAAAGTTATCAGAATCCTGTACCTGGCAGAGAACCTACCATGAATGTCCATGAACATCAAACCAATAATGACTAAGGAAAGATGCACACTAAAAAAATTAACTTTGACTGACAAGACTCAAGTAGGCCATGGTTAAAGATCTTATCATTTTTTAGAATAGTGATGGAACGGACAAGAAAATTTGGCTATTTGGTTGCAAAAAATTTTTTTAAAGATAAAACTAAAATTGTGACTAATGCCTATTAGATTTCTATGGAACTCATATTCTGAAACACATGTTACTATTACATCCATACAAATAAAACTTGAAGAACTTTTAGCTCTATTCAATGCCAGTATTTCCTATATAATTTGTCAAAAAAAGTTCACTTAGTTTAATATCTCTCTTTCTTGTAGAGAGAGATGTCTATTCCAATGACACATCTGGAAAATCCCCAAATTTATTGAAAATCAAGAAAAAGACAATTTACAATTTGATTTTGGAAGTACATCAAAAGATGGCAAAGATTGGAAACATGGCATCAAAATAAGATCAGAGGTCATTTAAACAACAGTCCTTCATTTAACAAAAAGGATGTTACCACTTCAAAGACAAATACAGAAAGTGACAAAGTTGTTGAAAAACCTTAGCTCTTTCTAACACAGAAGATACAATTTCCCTAAGTGATCAAAAACCTAATGAAGGTAACATGCAGTACAGTACATTATCTTGGTAAACCAGCGAATCTCTGTTTTCTAGGCCAATTACCTTAAATGTAAGAACAAGAGTTCACAATGTTCTATTAAAGGCTGACCAATAACACAGCTAAGTCTTGTGTTTTTTTTTTTTAACACAGAGGACCAAAATCTAGTTTTGCAGTGTACTTTGGATATTAATCCTCTATTATTAGTAAAACTTATTAGTAATTCCCTTTAAATATCATCAGCTTGGTCACATGGAAAAATTGCTTCCACATGATTCATCTTATTCATTTTGTATTTTCTTGTATTTTTCCTCTTATTATTTTAGAACAAGTCATTCTACTTTAGAACAAAAATTACAACCAGAAGAGGTTCTATTAGGATGAGTGCTGCAGCATAAGGGAAGCATTACATAGACTATTCCAGCAAGGCTGACGGGAAGACTGCTTCTGTAGGGAAAAAAGACATGATACACATTTTGAAGTATCCTGCTGGCTAAACCTTGACTTCTTGTGTGGTCACTGGTAGGGTAAGGGCTTTTCATTGACTCGTTTTTGGAAAGCTGAAGAGGCTATAAAGGGGCAGAGTCATCCAGAGAGGCTGTGGCACTGTCATGTTGGATGGACCTGCAACCAAATCTGGGGGAACCAAAGAAAAGGCTTCCATTCAGTCTTGAGGTGTTTGGGGAAGCCGTGGCTATCAAAGATGGAAGAAAAAAATTAAAAGTAGCCCCTGGGGAGCATTGGGCCCTTCTCTTCTGTCTCATTCCCTCCTCAGAGATTCTATCCTCCTTAATCTTAAGGAGTCACAAGTGAAATTCTTTGTCTTCCATAATTTTTTTCAGCTGACTAGAGGCATTGACCCTATGGATTCCCAGAGGCATAAAAATCTCTTAATGACTCTTCTACTGATTTGTGGGGGCCTGACTTTTCTCCCAAGGGCACTGGTTGGAAGTCTTGCTTTGTCAAGTTGACATGGAACCACTAAGACTAAAAAAGAGGTCAGATGTTTAATCCTAGAGTAAGAAGAATCATCGCAAATTATAGGGAAGAAGCACAGAAAGGATACAGCCTGAGTGAAGTGAAATGAAAATATCCATGTTCCTTTGTCACCTTTGGGCCACCGTTATACAGCACAGGCATTTAGTAGAGTTCTAGGCTCGAAGAATTTAGTGTCAGCATTTTTGCTCACATCACAGTGCAGTCATGTTCTTAGACCATTAATCCTACCTCAAGTTGTATTGATACCACAAATGCATGATTTGATTTTTATTGCTAATCTCCTCAGAGGATGAAATCCATGGCAGGTCTTGGAGTATCCTATATTATTCCTGTGAACTGCCTACCTAGCTAAATCCAAGATCAGGTACAGTGAAAAGTCATGCCCCTCTCCTCGCTTACTGCAATTCTGAACTAAGTGAATATTTAGATTGTGGGTTATTTTTTTAAAGGTCTTCTGAAAGCCCCTTAACTTCTTCAGTCCTTTCCTTCTACAAGTTGTGTCATTTGCCAGGGTGGGTCAGGGTCTAACTGACAATACAGCTCTCTTGGAAGCACTGGGGATATTATGCACTCCGATGACTACTTTTGCATATGTGCACTGATTGGATTCTAGTCTGTAGGGTTCTTGCAATCCTTCTGAATGGGAGGTTTGATGACTCCCTGGAGTTGCAGAGAACTCTTAGATGAGTCTTGTGATCTCCCTGGGTCCACCTAGGAGGGTAAGGACCAAACTACTGACTCTTCTTTCGTTCTTGGCTTTAGCCTCCAAGTCTTGGTTGTTGAACATCCAGAACGCCTGTTTCACCAACCTGTAGTCCATTGTTAAATTTGATCCTGCCTTTTCCTCTATGAGATGGTGAGCATTCAATACCTTACCATAATTTCAATTTCCAATTGCTGAGGAAAACAGTTTATCTACAAAATAAGTGTAGTCTATCAGACAGCTGCATCTAAGAACAAGTGTACACTTCCTTCAATAACCCTGATTATAAATGCTTTAGAGAAGAATCAAAACTGTGGATGACAATTGGCTTAGAACAGCCATGGTTAGAAATCTGACAAGGAAAGTTAGCAGCTTGTCAAGACAATGTAGTTACTTCCATTATAAACAGCATTTTAGGATAACAATGATGACTGGAAACATTATGCCAGGATCATTAGATTTTAGGTAGATTGAAGCCTTTAAATAATTTTCTTTAATTAGTGCCTGCTTATTCACATAGTTTTCTTTATAAGATTTACTCTTTACAAACCTCTGTGACTTGTTTAGACAATCTGTAATTTGTTTAACTTTTGATTTTGCCCTTATCTTTCTTTTCAATAATCTTACCTGTACCTATAAAAATCCTTTCTCATCCAAATGCGTTCCTTTTTCTTTTTGACCTTTCCAATGAAAACATAATTCTAATATATATCTTTTTAATATCCCTTTTTAAAATTTACCTTTTTTAATGATCTTATTTTTTCATATTTTGATAACAATCCTTACAAAATTCCTACATTATTCTTTTTCCCAACAAGGTAAAAACAGTTTTTTCATCCAAACACAGATTAAGTTCCTCTTTTGTACTTTCATACATAGGATACTTATGCAAATTAGAATTTAAACTCACATAAGAGACCCAAACATATTGTCTTTTTACACAGTTTAAGAATTCCAGAGCATTTTGAATTTATGCTTATTAGTTGATATTTCAGTATTTTGGCTTACTTTAGAATGACCCAGATATTGTATTTCCATGACCTATATTTATGAACATTTATCCCATTTATGTTTGCCTAATTGATCCATTTTTTTAAAGAGAGAAAGGGACAGTGAAAGAGAGAGGAAAGGAGAATCAATTTTATTTAGTTTTTCATGTAGCTTTTGTTGCTCCAACACTTTTTTGTGTACTTGACGCTGGGGTTCGAACCTGCATTCTTGTGCATGCCAGGCAAGCACTGAAACCACTGAGTCACCACTCTATCCCCAAATTGATCCATTTTTAATAATTTTGGATTTTGAAGCCTTCAATGAGGCTACCTATCCTTTCTTGAACTATTTTTTAGGATGTGGATGTTATGCAGTTTTACTTAATCAAAGAGATATATAAAGTTAAAAACATGGGTACTTAGCCAAAGATATCACTGCCGATACATCTTATCAACCTACAATTTCTTCAAGTTACATGAACCTTGAACAACATTTGGATTCTTTTTTTCTTTTGACAAAAGTGCACTTATTTATTTCTAAGTCAATTTGCTACCGTGTAAATAATGCACTGTACAAAAAGGCAAATGTAGACATACAATATATACCAGCACATAAAAGCACTTAGAATTAGCCAGAAAACAAAAGATTTCTGACCCATAAAACATGAGATATGAAATGAGCATCATTACCCAAGACTCCACCGATATGATCTTGATATCACCTTGGGCCTCCTTAACCCAGCGGCCAATCTTCCCTAGGCATGGGCTTGAGGTGGGTTGCTTCCCAACTGGATCTCTTTGAGGAACTTGGGCAAATCCCCCTTCCAATGACCGTACTTCCAACAGTATGATTTTCACACAAGTGTTATGGCTTTTGTTGGATAGATTTTTGAGATATCCTGAGATGGTGGTTGCAATAAGACACATAATAAGCTGTGTTCTTTTCTGTATTCTCCTATCCTTTGTGGCTTTCTCTGTCCAGGTCAACAATGGCAGCTGGTGTCCTGACTCAAACTTTCATGACTTCCTTAATATGTTGGGTTGGGGTCCACAGGCCTAGAGCCTTGAAGATTGAGACAAGCATATCCAATAGGAGCTGCTCAGGCTAGGATTCTGGCACAATTTCATGAAGGCCCAGATATAGGGGATTTCTCCTCATTTTTTTCCTTTCCCAGGATAGAGAATTGTTTTAGTCAACTTTGCATCACTGTGACCGAAAGACACAAGAAGGAAATGTAAAGGAGTAAAACATAGTTTTAGATTCTAGTCCATGGTTGGCCAACCCCATAACTCTAGGCTTGAGGAGAAGAGGAACATCATATCATGGTGGAAGGATGTGGTGGAGAATAACTGTCTGGTTATGACAGCCAGGAAGCCTAGAGA
>PVKS010039993.1:0-16899 GCA_004027875.1 Aplodontia rufa | reverse complement strand
CAATAGCTTTCCTATATACCAATAATAACAGGACTGAAGAAGAACTCAGGAATACAGTCCCTTTCAAAATAGCTTCGAAAAAAATAAAATACTTGGGAATTAATCTAACAAGGGAAATCAAAGATCTCTTCAATGAAAATTATCGAACACTGAAGAACGAAATCCAAGATGACCTAAGAAGATGGAAAGATATCCCTTGCTCTTGGATAGGCAGAATTAATATAATAAAAATGGCCATTCTACCAAAAGCTCTATATAGATTTAATGATTGTGTTTTTTAATGAAATCAAACTATTTATTAGATATTCAGAATTATTTTTTCTTCTTGAATGGCACATATTATGGAAGAAATACAATTTCAGGAAAAGAAAGAAAAAATGAGAAAAATATTTTGTGACTTTGGCCACTCTCTGATTCTGTATGAAAAGGGAGTCCCCAAAGGCTTGCAAGGGTATAAGAAATAGAATAAAGGAAAACACAATGTTGTTATAAATCATAACATTGTTTAGTAAGCAGCTAATCTTTATTTTATATTTAGTATTAATTAAAAGCAGTGTCAGAGACAGCATTGGTGGGGTGTATTTCTGTAATCCCAGAGTCTTGGGAAGCTGAATCAGGAGGATTGCAAGTTCAAAACCAGCCTCAGGAATTTTGCAAGGCCCCAAGCAAAAATATCTGTATCTATCTATTATATATATACACACACACACATACATATATATATATATATACATATATATACATATACACACACACACACATAAACACACACACACACACACACACACGTATTATTACTGATGTAGTTAAAAGCCCATTGGGTTTGATACCTGCAACAGGAAACAAAAATAAATATTAGTTCTATTGGTGCAAAATAAAATTTTCATTTTATAAAACACTTCTTTCTCTGTGTACATTCTCTCTTGGTGGGTATTATGTAAATGGTGGTGGAGGAAGCCCAATACACAATCTTAATAGGCAGATCACATCTGTAAATTCACTTGCACTTGTAAATTTTTAATAATTATGATGTGAGAAAAAGTAGATTACAGAGTATACCATGAATTTTATCTTTGTAGAAGAATTCTGTCACAACAAGTAGTTTTTAAGTATGCATCCAAAAAATTGTTTCCTCAGGAATCTGCAGACTTAAAGGATAATGAGCTTACAGCATCACAACACACAACTGTTACTTTTTCAAATAACCCTACTTCTGTTTTTATGTACAGATATCATTTCATTTCCATGAAAATGCTGTTCTACTACTTTTCAATGTAGAAAGGCATGAGACACAGTGTATGCTTTATTGAAGAGCCAAATCAGGCTGAGAAATATAGCAGATTCACAGGTGACAAACCCAAATGGCTGAAGTGAAGATTGGCCTTTGTGTCTCTTACTGAGTCTCAAATTAAATGGGGTCAGTTCTCCCATCTTCCAGCAGGAAAAATGACTTTTAGACATTGAGAGAAAATGCATAGGTCAAGTATTTTTAACACTAAGAAAATTTGCTTTAACAGAGTCCTGAAGTTGTTATTTGCCTGGGCAATTTATCAAGGCCCTTTCTACCAATAAAGAGAAAAAAGGTTAGGGATACTGCTCAAGGGTAAAACGGCCCTGAGATTAATCTCAGCTTCTAATAAACAACAGCAGAAAGTATAGCTGGTGTTCTTCAACTACTCAACATTCTTTTAATCAGGGTAAGACTTGTATTCCTAATGTGAAAGGTCAGCAGCTTTTGGATTCTCACTGATACTTGATGTTACTGCATTTTGTTGTGTTCTTATTTTAAATTATTGGTTGTACCAATTTTAGCTGGTAAAAAGTAAGAGGATCTTCAGATAATTACAAAGGCAGATTTTTGTCCCTTGAAAGCATTTTCTTAGTATGGTGACATTTAGCAATCATTCAAAGTAAGAGGAACTGAAAAATGGAAGAGTATGAATAAGAAAATCTATTCAAGAGGCCTATTTTAGTCCTTCCAGAAGGCACTCAAGACACCTCCACAAGCACCCACATCTGGAACAGGACTGCTCAGAACCAACCAGGGGAGTTTTCCTGTCTGGAGTAGCCCTGCCTACCCACACCCTGCGTTCTGGCTAGGGCTTGTTTGAGTCCCACCAGAAGGTGCTCAGGATACCCCTGGTATGACTCCCATTTGGAGAAGCCCTGGTCAGGACCAAGCAGGGGAGGTTCTCACACCTAGACCATCCCCAAGTACCAGAAACCCTGTGTTCCTACTGGGCTTTTTAGAGTCCCGCCAGAAGGTGCTCAGAACTCCATCCAAAACAGCCCTGCTCCATTCCAACCAGGTGAGGTTCCCCACCTGGAGCAACACAACCTACCAATGCCCCATGTTCCTTTTAGGGCCTGTTTGCTTCCTGCTGGAAGGTAGGTCTCCATTTTGGTAGGTTCAGATTTGCAACCTTGAGCCTGTAACCAAATGGTAGAGCAACAGCAGGACTTAGGCAGAAACAGCATCTGGAAAAAGGTGATCATCAAACTGTTGGTGGCTCATCTGACCATTTGACTTGCAAGGAAAAAAACATTTGGTGAACTGCCTGCATTCCACTCAGGAAATCTCCGTTCAGTGATCCACACGAAGCTTTTCAAAATGAAGAATCAAAAAAGGAGAGGATCACCTCAAACCCAAAGCTCCCCTAAAAGAATGCCATGGATAGGGGTTCAGATGAAAACCTTGAACATATTATCAATGATCTCATTGCTAAAAGTAACAATGAACTAAAAGAAGACATAATAAAGGGACTAAGTGAGAAAACTATAAAGATGAGAAACTCTATTATCAAAAAAATAGACATTCTCGAAAAGGAAGTAACAGTGCTGAAATCTGCAGTCAATGACATCAGAGGAACCATGGAAGAATTTAGTAATAGACTAACTTCTATCGAAAACATAATCTTAGGTCTTGAAGAAAGAACTTCTGACAATGAGGACAGACTGAGGAAGCTAGAGTGCATGGATGACAAAAAAGGAAAGAAAACTCAGAACAAGAATACAATTTTAAAAATGTCTGGGATGAAATAAGAAGAAACAATTTAAGAGTAATTGGCATACAGGAATAAATTAGAAACACAAAACAAATGGGATAAGGAATATTTTCAAGGAAATTGCTAAAGAAAAATTTGCCCATATAAAAATAACATCAGATATGTTCATCCAGGAAGCTTATAGGACACCAAATAGGCCTAATCAAAAGAGAAGCTCACCAAGAAACATCATATTCAAAATGTACATCAGGGAAGTCAAGGAAAGAATACTGAAAGCAGCAAGGTAGAACGACCAAATCACATTCAGAGGCAATTGAATCAGAATCACATTTGAGTTTTCAGTTCAGACACTGGAAGCAAGAAGATCTTGGAAGGACATCTTTCAATGCCTAAATGAACACAACATGCTGCCAAGAATACTATACCTAGCAAAACTCAGCTTCAAATTTGAGGGGAAAACAAGAACTTTTGATGATAAGAACAAACTTGGAGCATTCATGAACAGAAAGCCAACATTACAAAAATTCTCAAAGATAAACAAGTTTAAGTACAAACTAATATTCCTCAAAACCCACAATCAGGAAATTCAATAAAGGTACAGGTTATATTGATAACCTGTTGAGACAACTAAGACAGCACATATTTTACTAATAAAACACAGTGAATATGAACCACAATTGACTCACAATTCTAACACTTAATGTGAATGGTCTCAATGCAACAATGAAGAGACACAGACCATAAGATTGGATCAAAAAAACAAAATCCAACAGTATGATGCTTACAGGAAACCTACCTTATAGCCAGTGACACCCACAGATTAAGGGTGAAAGGATGGAAAAAAAATCTACCAGATATATGTCCCAAGAAAGCAACCTGGATTTGCAATTCTTATATCTGAAAAAGTGAATTTCAATCATAAACTGATCAAAAGAGACAAAGAAGGCCACTACATCCAGTAAAGGGAACAACACAACAGGAGGAACTAACCATAGTAAACATATACTCTCCAAACACCAATGCTCCCAACTATGTGGAAAAAAAACTCAAGATATGAAAACACTTGTGGTCCTCAACACAGTAATACTAGGAGACTTTAACACTCCTTTATCACCGATACACAGATCATCAAAAAAAGGAAATAATAAAGAGATCTCCAGTATAAACAACACCATAAATCAAACAGACTTAATAGACATCTACACAATAATCCACCCCATATTGGCAGAGTATACCTTCTTTTCAGCAGCACATGGATCCTTCTGCAAAATGGATCATACTCTAGTTCATAAAGGACATTTCAGCAAATATAAAAAAGTAGATATAATTCCATGTATCCTTTCAGACCATGAAGCCATGACCCTAATAATTCACAGCAAAAACCATGGCACAAAATACACATGTGTGTAGAGATTGAATAACATCCTATTAAATAAAGGGTGGATCCAAGACAACATGAGAACAGTAATTAAGGAATTCTTGGAAGAGATTGTGAATGGGGACACAACATAATGAAACCACTGGGACAGCATGGAAGCATTCTTAAGGGGAAAATTTATTGCATTGAGTGTCCACATTAAGAATCAATCAGGAGAGATCCCTAACATATAAGCTTATGCTCCAACTAAAATCTCTACAAATGAAAGAACAGTCTAATCTCAAAGCCAGCAGAAGACAGGAAATAATTAAGATCAAAGCTGAAATTGATGAAATTGAGAACAACAACAAAAAAAACACAAAGCAATAAAAGGAATTGACGAAAGAAAGAGCTGGTTCTTTGAAAAAACAAATAAAATTGACAGACCCCTAGCTAATCTAACTAAAAGAAGGAGAGAATCAAAGCAAATCAGCAAAATCATCAATGAAAAGAGGGTGATCACAACTGACCCCCATAAAATCAGATTATTCGAACATATTTTGAAAAACTATACTCTTCTAAATCAAATAATCTGAATGATATGGACAAATTTCTAGACACATACATCATCCCCAAATTACACAAGTTGAAATTGAAATCCTATACAGCTCAAAAACAGGAACCAAAATCCATGTAGGAATTAAAAGTCTTCCAAAGAGTAAAATCCTAGGACCTGATGGATTCTCTGCGGAGTTTTACCACACCTTTGAAGAAGAGCTAACACCTCTGCTTATGAAGCTATTCCAAGAAATTGAAAAAGAGGGAACTCTCCTAAACACTTTTTATGAAGCAACCCTAACTCTGATACCAAAACCCAACAAAGACACATCAAGAAAAGAAAACTACAGACCAATATCATTCATGAATATCAATGCAAAAATCCTTTAATAAGATTCTTGCAAACTGCACTCAAAAACACATCAAGAAAATAATTCTTCATGATTAAGTGGGCTTCATTCCTGGTATGCAAGTGTGGTTCAACATACATAAATCAATACATGTAATTCATCATTTAGACAGAATTAAGGACAAAAACCATATGATCATCTCAATAGATGCAGCAATGGCCTTCAATAAAATCCAGCACCCATTTATGCTTAAAACTCCAGAGGAAATAGAGATCAAAGGAACTAATCTGAACATTGTAAAGGCCATATATGCCAAACGCTCAGCTAGTATAATACTAAATGGAGGAAGTTTGTAAGCATTTGCTGAACTCAGGAACAAGACAAGGCTTGTTGCTTTCACTACTTTTATTCAATATAGTCCTTGAGACCCAGGCTGGAGCAATTGGACAGGAAGAAGAAATCAAATTGGAAAGAATAGGAAGAGAGGAAGTCAAACTATCTCTTTTTCCTGATAACACTATCTCTGGAAGATTCAAAATCTGCACCAGAAAACTGATAGACCTTATAAACAGATTTGGCAAAGTAGCAGGATACCAGATCATTACCCATAAATCAATAGCTTTCCTATATGCCAACAATAATGGGAGAGAAGAAGTTAGGAAATTAGTCCTATTTGCAATATCCTCTAACAGAATGAAATACTTGGGAATGAATCTAACAAGAGAAGTAAAAGACCTCTATAATGAAAATTATCAAACACTGAAAACAGAAATTGCAGAAGACTTGAGAAGATGGAAAGGTGTTCCATGCTCTTGGTTATGAAGAATTAATATAATTAAAATGGCCATTCTTCCAAAAGCACTCTAGAGATTCAATGCAATCCCCATCAATATTCCAATGTCATACTTTGTAGATATGGAAAAAGCATTTCTCAAATTCATTTGGAACAACAAGAAACCCAAAATAGCCAAAACTATACTAAGCAAAAAAGATGAAACAGATGGTTTTCCAATACCAGATCTAAAGCTATACTATCAGGCTCTATTATTATAAACAGAATGGTATTGGTATCAAAATAGGAATGAAGACAAATGGAATAGATGACTCTGAAGTAAAGCTCCAAATCTTTAAACATCTGATCTTTGACAAAGGGGGGTCAAAATATAACACAGAGGAGAAACAGTCTAGTCAACAAATGGTGCTGGATAAACTGGACAGCTACTTGTAGGAAATTGAAATTATTATTTTTTTAATTGAGAAATTTATTTGTTGAACAATCACACAATCTTTTAATAAAATAATATGTATATAGATTCTAAAGATTAGATTTAATCCCAAGATTAAATTAAACCCCAATTACCCACCCTTATCCCTCCCCTCCCCTTCCCAAAACATCTCTAAAAGTGTTTTACGTTGTATAACCTTACAACTAATCCAGATTTAAAACATGATACTAGACTTTGTTTCTCAGTGGCCATGGTCTAGTTCCAGCCTCCACAGATGAGTGAAGACATTCGACCCTTGGTTCTCTGGTTTATGCTGATTTCAGTCAGCATAATTTCTTCCATAGCCATCCATTTACCTTCAAAGGCTGGAATATCATTGCTTCTAATTGTTGTATAAAATTCCATGTTATATATGTACCACAGTTTTTGGATCCATTCATCCAGTGAGGGACATCTGGGTTGTTTCTAATAATTTAGCTACTGTAAATTGAGCTGCTATGATCCAAAATTTTGAACATTGCAGATACACACACACACACACACACACACACACACACAATGGAGTTCTACTCAGCTATTAGAAACAATAATATTGCATCTATTGAAAGTAAATGGATGGTATTGGAAGAAATCATGCTGAACAAAGTTAGTCAAACAAAGAGAGTCAAGGGCCAAATGGTATCCCTCATTTGTGGAGGCTGGTCTTAAACCCAGGCTCAGGAGTACAGTAGCCAAACACATGTTTTAGATCCATAGTATAAAAATGGAAAATGTAAATATTTATGATTTACAGTTGCAATATACTTCATAAGATATTTGAACAAGCTATGCTGCATACCTGTACAAAAATGTAAATGTTTAATCCCATTGTCAAATATTTTGAAGAATAACAAGGGCTGATAGGAAGGTAACAGAAGCAGAAATGTTGAAACTAAATTAAAGCAAGGTACATTCCAAGCAGTTATAAATGTCACTATATATACCATGGTCATATATAAAAATGTTCTTCATAGGTTTAAGTATTATATCACTGTATTTGGGTATTTTTGGAACAATGTAGGACCTGGAAGAAAGGCAAGGGATCACGGGACAGGAGGAGGGAGGTAAAGGGATGATGGGAAGGAGATATTGAACAAATTGTTTTGCTGAATTCTGTGCATCTAGGAATATGTGACAACTAATCCCAACATTATGTAAAACATTATACACTAATAAAAATAAATGTAAAAGAAACTATTCAAGAAAGAATCTGAAACCTCCACTTAAGGCAGTTTTAAAAAATTGTATTATTCCTTATTAGGATTAGTATGTCTGTTTTTGTATCTTTATGCTGTATTTTAGCACTTTGTATTACTTAGGTTATTTTGCTTTGGTTAAAAATGGCTCAAGTAGAAAAGTGGTCCCATTCATATTAAGACAGTGTACAAAACAGTAAATAAAACGTGTACAGTGAATTGTCTTCTTTTAAAAACGTATTGAGAAAACCCATTTTCTCAGCTTCCTTGTACAATTCCTCAGTCAACATTCATACATGGTAGTTTCATAATAGATGCTAGGTTTTAATTTTTTAAAAAAGTTGATGTGTGATGAGAATTTTTTTTTCTCCTTTCTACAATGAACATAACATGGAGGTTTTCTAAATGAGTACAGGAAAAATAGGATGCCGTATATACTTAATCATGCTAGGTAATATACTTTACAATAGTTACAATTGATCTTTCAAGCCATGAATTGTGGATAGGAAACCAGTATTTTTTTTTGTTGTTTGTTTTTTTGTTTTTGATTGTTGATGTTTTTCTCATTAACATGTGCTAAGCATTCTAGCACTTCAAACTTTGTAGAACCCCAATGCTGAGGCAGTTCTAGGGAACAGAAACCAAGTATCAAGTTGAGGGGACATCCCCACTCCCACTGCCCTCCCCCTTGGCACAGCATAGAAGATGCTTGCTTCTCCCACATATCCCCCACTCCCACCACTGGGGTCCAGCCCTAGTACCTGTTTTTCTCATCCCTGCCAATCATGCCACATTTGTCACCAGGGATCATACACCACATTTTGGCTATGTTGGGCACACTTAAAGCCTTCTGGAACTTGCTTTCAGCTCTGTAGCCTGCCTGGCTTCTGGGCAATGTAATCCTGTCAGTCCTACCACACCCAAAGCACAGACATGTCATCGTCAGGCTGGTGGAGTAGGATGAGGTCCCCTTGTCCAAAGTCCACATGCCAAAAACCCTTGCTTTTGGCAAAAACTAGGTCCTCAGAGGTACCTTCCTCCCACTTGCCTAAAACCACTTCAGAAATCCAAAATTAGTGTTTATACTTCATTCAACCAAGTCCCCACAGCAGCCCAAAGGCTTGGGAACTGTCATCTTTGGAAAGGTCCTTGCCAAGCGATCAGGTCAGACTACAGTATGTGTGCCCTCACAGAGTTCTGATTGGCTGGGGAGTTCAGAGTTATCAGTGCATGCTTGGTGAGGCTCTACGAGAGGTCAACTATAGCCCAGTATTTTCCTTTCAAATACTAAGCCTCAGAGGAAGTTGGTGGTGTATTACAGTCTTTCTTCAAATAGGTTAATCGAGGGTAAAGCAGTCTATGTACTTGAGTACTTACTGTGGACAATTCTCAAGCTATGTTCCCTCTGACATTTTGGGTTTGCACTGTTACCTACAGAACTCAGAAAGTGGTGATGAGTGGTAGGGAATGAAGAAAACACACAGGTATATAGAGAAAGCTGGGACCAGGTGAGACATTGTCCTTTGATGGAGGAACAATAACCCAGAGCTAGCGCAACACATTTATTGTACAGGGATTATTATCAGAAAGTTAACTGTGGGAAAATTTCTATAAATGAGGCAGGCTTGAAGGTACAGCATTGCAAAATGTTGTAATTTTTTAAATTATATTCAGCACACTCAGTTGCCAAAAACTGGTGTCTGAATTCAAGTACATGGATGTTGCTTATTGCATGCCTTTGCACAGAGCTTCCTCAAACATGGCATAGCCATGTTTTAAAGGCAATGTTGTTCTGCATATTTGCATAGAATTCTCCAAAGACACAGCAAAGCCACAGGTCCAAGGCACCACAAAGACCTTTGATTCAGTCATTTCTTTACACATCCTGCTCTACACATATCCTCCTTCTTTTATATTTCCTAAATTCCAGTGATATGGATTTGTCAGATTTCTCCTTGGTAGATTCAGTGTTCTATTAATATAACACATATAGCAAACTGGCAGGATACAAGATCAACATGCATAAATCAATAGCTTTCCTATATACTAATAATAATAGGGATGAAGAAGAAGTCAGGAAAGCAATCCCTTTCAAAATATCTTTCAAAAAAATAAAATACTTGGGAATTAACCTTTCAAGGGAAATCAAAGATCTCTTCAATGAAAATTATAGAACATTGAAGAATGAAATCCAAGATGAACTAAGAAGATGGAAAGATGTCCCATGCTATTGGTTAGGCAGAATTAATATAATGAAAATGGCCATTCTACCGAAAGCTTTATATAGATTTCATGATATCCCTATAAAGATACCTATGTTGTTCTTTACAGACATAGAAAAAGCAATTCTCAAATTCATTTGGAACAATAAGAAACCAAGAAATGCCAAAACACTACTAAGCAAGAAAGATGAAACAGGTGATTTTGCCATTCCAGATTTAAAACTATACTGTAGAGCAATAGCAACACAAGACAGCATGGTACTGATAACAACATAGGAAAGAAGACCAATGGAATAGAATAGAAGACCCTGAAACAAACCCTCAAATCTTTAAACATCTGATTTTTGACAAAGGGGACAAAATATTACAAGGAGGGGAGACAACCTCTTCAACAAATGGTGCTGGACAAACTGGTCATCCACTTACAGAAAGTTGAAATTAGACCCATATCTTTCTCCTTTCACAAGAATCAAATCAAAATGGATCAAGGAGCTAGGAATTAAACCAGCTATGTTGCATCTGATAGAAGACAAATTAGGTCCAACACTTCAGCATTTGGGAGTAGGCAAAGACTTTCTCAACAGGTCTCCAAAAGTGAAAGAAGTAAAGACAAAAATCAGTGAATGGGGTGTCATAAAGCTAAAAAGATTTTGTACTGCCAAGGAAACAATCAAAAGAGTCAAGAGGTTTCCTATAGAAATGGAGAGAATCATGGGCTATGATTCCTCTGACAAGGGTCTCGAATCCAGAAACTACAAAATCCTCAAAAATCTCAAATACAAAAACACAAACAACCCAATCAATAAATGGGCAAAAGAGCTAAATAGAAACTTCTTAACAGAGGACATTGATCAAGCCAACGAATACATGATAAAGTGCTCTAAATCACTAGTAATCAGAGAAATGCAAATGAAAACCACATTAAGATATCACCTTACACCAGTCAGAATGGCAAAAATGAAGAAAATAAATAATAATAGATGCTGGAGGGGCTATGGAGAGATAGGCACACTAACACACTGTTGGTGGAGCTGCAGACTGGTACAGCCCCTCTGGAAAGCACTGTGGAGAATCCTCAAAATCTAGTAATGAGCCCACCATATGACCCTGCTGTTCCACTCCTGGGTATCTTTCCAGGGGATTTAGAATCAGCACATTATAGTGACACAGCAATATCTATATTCATAACAGCTCATTTTACTATTGCTAGACTTTGGAAACAACCCAGATGTCCCTCATCGGATGAATGGATCCAAGAACTGTGGTACATGCATACCATGGAATTTTACACAGCAATTAGAAACAATGATATTGCAGCCTTTGAAGGTAAATGGATGGCTATGGAAAAAATTATGCTGAGTAAAATCAGCTTAACCCAGAGAACTAACAGTTGATTGTGTCCACTAATCTGTGGAGGTTGGGACTAGACCCTGACCAGTGAGAAAGTTGGTCTATTATCATGTGTTAAATCCAGATAAGGTGTAATGTTATACAACATAATTCTTTTTTCAAGATATAGTGGGAAGGGGAAGGGAGGGATAAGGGAGAGTAATTGGTGGGGCACTCCTGGGAGTAATTCTAATATCCAGAATCTAAACACATTTTATACTATTTTGTTAAAAACTTTTATGGTTGCTCAAAAATTAAAAAATTATATAAAAAAGAAAATAAATTAATTTAAATTCAGAAAAAACATTAAAGCTTTATTATTTTAGCACTTAAAATTGTAGTGTAGCTTTAAATTTATTTCATAAATATATTTCTTTACATCTATAGTAACAAAGTAAATGATTTAAAGCAATGATCTGCTAAAATGACTATTGTAACTCATGGCAATGAAAATTTTGAGCTTTGACTGGACTGGTGGCTCAGCTTTTACGGCGCTTGCCCGGCTTGCGCAAGTACACGGGTTCAAACCCCAGCAGCCACGTACACATCTAAGTGTCAGAGCAATGAAAGTCATGTGAAAAAACTCAAAAAAAATTGATTCTATTTGTCAAAAAAAAAGTGTTAGGAGCAATTTACAATTCTAAGAATGTACCATTTTATATGTTTTAAAATATCCAAGGATTAAAGCCATTTAACTCATCAAGCAATTGCTTTGCAAGCCATGCAGCTTTCATCAAATTGGTTCTGACTCTCCCTAATATCCTAAATACAATAATGTAAGCCAAGAATGTGTAAAGTTATATTTAGCAATTGCTATTTTATAATTTTAGCTTAGTAAATTAATAAGATGTTTCTTTTAAGAAATGTTAATGATGATGATTATAATGGTTATGATGATTGTTGGTATCAGGGACTAAATTGATGAGCACTTAACCACTGAGGTACATCACCAGTCCTTTTTAATTTTTAGTGATACAGGGTCTTGGTGAAATTATTTGGGCCTTGCTAAGTTACTGAGGCTAGCTTTGAACTTGCAATCCTCTTTTCCCAGCTTCCTGAGTTACTGGGATTATAGGCATTTGCCTCTGTGCCTGGGAACATTAATCTTAATTATAAAAACCAAGGTATCAGGCAGTAGTGAAAATTACATTTTAAACATTCATAGAAACCAAAATTTTTATTTACTAACCTTCTAATAAAGCATGAAGATTAATAATTTTAAAGATATCATTTATCTTGACCAAATTACCTTAGTGTTTTGTGTGAAAGTTTTATTTAAGTCACATGAACTGAAGGGATATTGGATCTATTAATTAAATTTATGAGTATTTACATTTAGAAGCCAATTGATGTGTGCATGATATTAAACAGAAAGGATATATTGTAGAATTTTAGGAGATAGCAGCTATGTATATCTCTTATAATCTTTACTGTATTTAACCCTTTAGAATTTAAACTGCAGTTTAAAATAATTTTTTGTATAATAACAAACATAGGAAAGGCCTGTGTAGTTAAAATTATTAGGTATTGTCTGGCCATAATGAAAGACACTGAAATCAAAGATTTCAGGTTGTCACTTGTCTTTTCAAAAATGTCAGAATCACTTCTATTATATTCAAATTTATGAATTTTTATTTACATTATTTTCTGTAAAATGAGATTTGTTTTCTAAAATGTATTTGAGAATTAACTCTTGAAAAATTGGCCTATGAAAACAACACCAACTGAAGCAAAATGCATTACCCCTGTTTGTGTGTACATCATTAGTAAATCCTGGAACATATTTCTCCATTCCACACAACTGGGTGCACTAAGGGAAGATCAGGAAGGTAAATCCAATAAGTTTCCCTTTGCACCCTACTTACTTGACAACTTGCTAAGGCCAACATAACCACAAACATGATAGCTGGAATCTTTTCACCACCTCATTCCATTACCATCTGTTCAGCCTGGTACATCAAATTACTTATCCCATGTTGGCAATGAAAACTTCTGAGTATGCCAAGTCCTTTTCCCTTTCTTCTTAGCCTTACGTTTGACAAGGGTGGATATCAGTATCTCTAGTGTCAGCCTCAGCTGCTGGAACTGAGGTCTGAGATTCTCTATGATGACAAACAGCACTCTCAGACATGCAGACAGGATGAGCAGCCCCTTCTGGAAAGACACAAGCATGGCCTCTGCCACACACCATTATCAGGTCTGGTCCTTTCCATTGCCTGGTGGAAATACCAGATCTGTCAACCAAGCTTAATTATGGGTTATATGCTCCTTAGCAGCAGTGTGACCCTCGGCATCATAATTTGAGTGTTTCAGAACAAAGACAGCATGATTAAATATATGTTGTGGAGTTGTAAATTCTCCTCCTTTCTGTTTTTGTAATAGTAATTTGAGAGGAGTGAGCTCATTTGCAGTGCTCTGGCCTTGGGGATTATAGGGAACACCAGTTGGTGATCAATATGATATTGGTCACAAAATTGTTGAAAAGAAGACTGGGTGTATGCTGTAGTATTCTCAGTTTTAATTTGTAGAGGATGATTCAGCCCTGAAAATGGTGGCTAAGCAGTGGGAGATTACCTGATAAGTACTCTTACCCAGCCAAGAAGAAGTAAAAATGAAACATGAATGAGTAACCACAATATGAAGGACATAACAATGTTTACCAGTTTCAGAAATATTAGTCACATCCATCTGCCATAGCTGATTTGGCCTAAGACCACAGGGATTAACCCCAATAATTAATACTGGAGTGTGGACAAAACAATAAGGGCAATGACAGACAATTTGGAAGGCAAGTTCTCTGGTAATACAGAATACTTTATATAAACTGGAAGAATTTTGATGATGTAAAAAGCATGAGAGGTTTGGGCACAGTCATAAGGGGTTAACTGGTGGCATGCTACAATCAGATGACCAGTTACTAAAGGATCTGGAAGGTTAGAATGATCTCTATCCTGTAAAGCAAATCTACTGACATAATTGAATTGGTTTTGGCTAAACATAGAAAACATGAAATAATTCTTTTGACTGTGTATGCCCCATGGTATCTCTTTCAGTGTGCACGGCAATTTCCACAGTATACCCACTATCACTACAGATGTTAACTACTTCTTTTTTAAATTAAGAAATTGAGTTATTGTATAATCATAAATGCATATAAAGTGACAATTTGATATTCATATATTCTTTTTAAATAAAAAATATATATAGATTCTGAAAATTAGATTTACCCCCAAGAGTCCCCCCCATTATCCACTGTTATCCCTCCCTCACCTTCCCAAAACATCTCTAAAAATATATTAGGTTGTATGACAAAACATCTTATCTGGATTTAAAACATGATAACTACTTCTTTTTAAAAATGGAACAAGACTACATACATACCATGGTATTTTACACAGCAATTAGAAACAATGATATTGGAGCCTTTGAAGGTAAATGGATAGCTATGTAAGAAATTTTGCTGACTGAAATCAGCATAACCCAGAGAACCAAAGGTTAAATGTCTTCACTCATCTGTGGAAGCTGGAACTAGACCCTGACCATTGAGAAAGAAGGTCTATTATCATGTATTAAATCCAGATAATGTGTAAGGTTATATAATCTAATACATGATTTGGGAAGGGGAGGGGAGGGATAAGGGTGGGTAATGGGGGGCACTCTTGGGGTTAAATCTAATCTTCAGACTCTATATACATATTATATTATTTCATTAAAAACTTGTGTGATTGTTCATCAAATAAATTTCTCAACAAAAAGATACCCCCCAAAAGAATGGAATAAGGCACAAATGAGAAATTGAAGCTTTGCTCACTCTGCAGAGGGGTAGTGGGTCTGTACTACTTTAGTATGAGTCAAGCCATAGAACCTAGTCTTGCCTGAGATGAAGCCATCACTAAATACTATGATTATTCCAACTGTTGGCTGAGCATGTTCAATTTTTGAGGAAATAAAGGATGTTATCATAGCAAACTGGATAAGAGTATCATAAGGATAATGAGTTCATGTTTGACAAGAAAAATTAGCAAAAGTCACCTGCAAAGCACGTGATGATTGCCAAAGCCAATGTTCTATTGAAAAGTGTACCTCAATAAAAGAATGCTCAACTCCCACTAATTGTGTTACTTCACTTTTGCCTTTAATAATAAGTTGAGCAACAAGACCATTCAATGGGGTCAAAGAATTTGTAGGAGGGTGCACAAAGTGGAGACATTCAAAAATTTCTGAAGCCTGCCATATAGCCCCTGTGGTATATGAGAAGTAGTAAATCTCAACACATCTATTTAGTCCTGTGAATCAACTCTAGGAAGTTGAGCAGACTTGAGGTATGTTTCAACCTATATGAATGCAGATTTTGCTTTTAGGGTGAGCAGTCAAAGAGAGGCTGGAGAAGTCTCCATATAAGAAGTCAAATAAAGGACTTAAATCTGCAGTTGATAATTTTAAGGCAGACCTCTTCCAACTGATAACACCTAACAGATTTTGCAAATCATTGAAAGTTTGTAATTTACCAGTTCTAATTTGAATGTTTTGGGAGGGAGATCATGAGTACCTCAGCAATGCTACATAAATATTGAAAAAGAGGCATTTTGTACCTTTTCTGGTATTATGCATAAACACATTAGTGTAAGAAGTTCCAAAATGACCAAAAATTTATTAAAGTGTGTTTGAGTTACAGTGAGCTAGGAGTATATCATACATGTAAATAATAGTATATGCATCACGGTATTGCTTTCATAGGGAGCAGCTGCTAGGCTATAGGAACATGACATAGCATAGGACTGTTAACCATATACTGTGGCAAAACCCTCCAACAGTATCTTATCATTGGATACTTAAAATTAATGGCTGGAACACTAAATGTAAAGTGCTTACAATAAGCCAGATAAGGGTATAGTGAAAAAACAATCCATGTCTATCATCATTAAATGATAGTCAAAGGGAATAGCCATGGGGGGAAGAAGCCCAGACTGCAGAGTGCCCATTGAGTCTACTTTTCCATTTATTTTTTCTTAATCACAACAGAGGAGTGTTCCCTGTGCTTGAAAGTAGTTTGAATATGACCAGCCTGAAGTTATTCTTGGAGCAGCATAAGAGCTGCCTGAAGCATTTCCCCAGTAAGGGAGCACTGATGAACCCAGACAGGGTCATCAGTCAAGTAATTTTTTAACTCTCCTTTGTGGTAAAGAGATCAAGGCGTCTGCTGAAAAGGGTGGTTAGATGTATACCCAAATCCATGCCATCCTCATTAAAGCAATTGTGCCACAGGGGAACAAACATCTTCCGTGTTCATTTCTTCCTAGCTTGCTAGTGGGAAGGATGAATCCTTGGTTAAGCATTTGAAGAATTATTACTGATTTTGGACTTGTCATTAACCCCCTCCAAACAACTTAACATATCACAGCCCCACAAATTTATTGTTATACTCTCAAAGATAAAAAGTTTTAAATGTTACCTATTACCTTGTATATCTTCCCACTGAAGATATTGGGCATGTTGCATAGGCTGAGAGATACGGTGTCCTATACCTTTTTAACTAGTGGGTACCCTATGTAAGGAC
>PVKS010039992.1:0-16902 GCA_004027875.1 Aplodontia rufa | reverse complement strand
GTCTCTCGCACTGCACCTCCAGCAGAATCTGTTATTCAATAAAAAGACAGAGTGAACGGCTACAATCCACACCACCGCTGGCCTCCATGCTCTAAGTAGGGTGTCACTCCTTGTCACAGGTCCCAGCTCAGGGAGCTGTTCCACTCTTGCCTCCCCAGAGCCCTCGCATCTAACCAGATACTTGATTTTGCAGCTTCTTCCTCCACCATGGATCTGACCTCCGGGAAACTCCATGGTGGGCTGATGCCACAGTCTCTGCTCTGTAAGGAAAAAACATGTCAAACCCCTCAAAGCCATTGAAGGCAAGCACTTTGACAAACCCCAACCCTCTAATTCTTCCTTTGTAAAGTGGGTCCCATCACACATTCCTCCTCTTCGGTCGTTGAGAACGCGATGTGAGGTGACTGGTCCGTGGCATTTCTGCAGATGCTGACATAAGGAGCACCTCCCTTCCCCACTGCATTTGTGCCTTCCCCCAAGCCCCTGTGGCTCCTTCACTGAACAACCCACCTCCTCCATGGCTGCATAATTTCTTCAAGTTACTCCCTGGTTCCAAAATCTTCAAGACACACACTTCAGACACACAGTTAAAGACCAGCACAGTGAATGAAAACACGGCAGGCAGAGGCCCAAGGCCATGGGGAAAGATGAAGGGTCAATTCATGAGCTGGGCTGCTGACCCTCTTGGAGACCCCCAGGCCCACAGGCTCTCCATTGTCTCTGAGTCATTGTGAAAGCTACCTTCAAATCTAGCATTCCCTTCACCTCTTCCATCAAATAGCAATGCACCCCTCAGGACCCTCGCTGAAAGCAGACTCTCCTCTGGAAAGCCCTCTGTGATCCTCCCCAAGGTGGGCTTAGCCACCCACCACTATGCTGAGGCTACAACAGGTGCTTCCACACTATGGCACCCACAATACTGAGCTGCCCCTGCCTCTTTAGTCATCTGCCTCCCACCTATGATGTGAGCCCTGATGGACAGGAACCGTGTCCTATTCATCCGGCTGAACTCCACACCTAACACGAATATTTGGCACATACAGGTATGGAACAAAGGCTTTTGAATAAACGAGCAGGTGAATGTGTGGAAGAATGGATGAGTTGACCCCTAAATGAAGAAAGGCAGCCTTTCACTGGCCCAAGAGGAGCTCCTGAGGGCAGCGTGAGAAGGCGGGAAGCAGGCCTGTCAGGGACACACCCAGGAGCCCCAGCCTTTGTCCTGGGTCCTCTCCTCTTCTCCCTGCTTACACGTGTCCTTTCTGAGCAGCCTCGCCCATCGCGTTGGCTTCCATTCCCATCCGAGCGTCATCAGTTCCCACAGCCATGGTCCTGAATTTTGTGCCAAACTGAAGACAAGCTTTTCCAAAATTGTGTTTCTTGCCTGTGGCTTTTCCATTTGAATTTTTATAACTACTGTTTTCTCCATGAGATGGCTCGTCTCTCTGGATTCCGGGAGTGCTTGCCTCCCAGGAACAAACAATGTTTCCCTATGCATAAGAGGGTGTTTGGGGAACCCTCTGAACCTCCTTCTCTGAGAGGCAACTTCTGCTGCATTCTGTTTTAAAAAGATTTAGGGCTGGGGATGTAGCTCAATGGTTGAGTGCTTGCCCAGCATGCACACAGCCCTGTGTCCAATCTCCAGTGCCACACACACAGGCAAACACATGCATGCATGCAAAAGGATTTGCAGGCAAATGCATCCCTTGTTGTGATACAGACATGGGATTCAGTGACAGAAGACAGAGAAGTAAAGGTATAATCACTTGCCCTGCCATGTGATAGAACATGTAAACACACTGAGCTTGGCTGTGTAGGGCAGGTATGGGGAACTTCTGGCCTCCAGTTCCTAGCTCAGTGTTCTTCCAACCTTTGGCGAACGTGACCAACTGTGATTGCATTAACAAAGAAAGATTTTTATCAGCCATATCACCCAGTCTGGAAGTCACCCAAAGCTGGTTGGAAAGCACAAGGGTGGTGAGACATTTTACAAGCATGCTCAGGTTGTTCTACTCCATGGATTAGAATTCACTCGGGCTTCTTCCCTTTCATATTAGCTCTTTTGGAAACGCCTGTCAATTCTCCAGAACCTGTGCTAATGTTAAGGGAAGTTCTTTGCGTTCCACTCTTGTTTTGTACGGTGGACTGAAGTCATAAAGTCACAAGACAGGAGAGAGGTGAAGACCCTGAGAGATGATCTGGTGTGTCATTTTACAGGTGAGGAAACTGTCAGGGTGACTTTCATTTTGTATTTCACGAGGCCTATTTGTGTTCACATGATTGATTGCTCTGCTTTGGAGACGAAAGATTTGCAAAGGGAGGGAAGCATTAAAAGTGTCTGTGTGCTTCCTGATGGGAGAGCGGGAGGGTGGCAGCCTCCTGTTCTAATTTCCTATGCTACACCCTCCACCAGATGTAACCCTAGATTTCCTTGCATGGTTTAAGCCTTCCAGGGTCAGAGCAGCTGCAGCTGTAGGGCATTGCTACTGCTTTTAGCAAAGCATGGGCTGATCAGAGGTCACTTCCTGCCAACATAAAGGACTGGAGACCTCTGGAGCAATAACATGTTCAAGCAGTTAACAGCCCCCACTATTTTCAGAGAGAGTTTCTCTCAGAGGTTCTGCCTGGTTGGGTTTCTTTAAATGGATCTCGTTTAAATGGATCCATTGCAACTATAGCTGTGCGATCTCCCTCCTCTACTGAGTGTGGATTGAGTACTAGCAGGGAAGGTTCTTTGACAGCCTGGTGTAGGACTGGGGTACACCTTTGGCTACCATGGTATAGGAAGCTGGTGGGCTGAAGCCTGGAATTATAGGACACAAAATTCAGAGCTAGAAAAGCAAAACTGAAGCAGTTTGCAGAGCCAAAGGATAAGATCAGGAATGGAAAACTGGTTTCCCATCAGTTTGGGAGTGCCTACCTGGAGTACTAAGAAGGGCCCCAAGGCAGTGAGTGCAAGAAACACCATTATGAATTAGAGATGCCAGCAGTAAGCCCAGGAAGGAGGAGGCAGCAAGCATACTGTCTTTTATTTTTATTTTCAATTTAATGTTATTTTATCCAAGAATGACATGCACATAATTTAAAAAGTTAAATATGCTTCCAAGGTTTTAAATGCAGCCCTCTTCCACAAACTCGCCAGCAGGCTCCCTCTCCTCATTGAAGAAGTCATGTTAACAATTAACTTTGGTTAGAGAATGCTGTGGAAATGTTGAAATATGAAGATTATTCTGTGAAAAATTATGGCTGATTTGAGAGTATAAGCAAGAAACTATAGGCACCAGTTAGGATATATAGCAAATATTATAAACTGCCTTTTGTAATCCATCCAGGATGGCATGGAATGAATGGATTAAAATGGGTGGGGTGGGTTGAATGGTCAGCGCTACTCAACCACCAGAGCAAAGCCCTAAAATGAAGACCTGTCATGGAGGGAAAGGTGGTAGTGTGTGGGGGGAGTCAGTCCCGGGAGCTGGGGGGTGGGGATTGGTTGAAGCATCACTCATCAGAAATCCTATCGTCTCAGCTCAAGTGATGAAGCCAGTAGCCTAAAGTGGGGAATTAAATTCTGCTGAACTAGGCAGCAGGTGCAACCATCACAGAGAGCACGTGCGGGACATGCCTTTCTATCTGCCTTGTCCACTCACTGATGGTGGAACCAGCCCCTATGCAGGAAGCCAGAAGCAATCTGGGTGTGAGTGAGGGGGATGACTTTCATTCATTGTCACTCCCTTAGCTCTACAGATTTCCCTGCCTACACCCCAGTCTCTGTGCTCAGTGTGTGGGCCGCAGGGAAGGCCATGAATGGTGGCAGAGAGGACTTACTACATCCACGCAGAGGGTCATGTAGTTTTCCTTTTCTAGTCCTTACTATGGTGAATTACACTGATAAATTTTTCAAATGTTACGCCAATCTTATACTCAGGGATGAAATCCCCATAGATGTATTATCCTTTATATGTCATTGAGTTTGATTCACTAAGATGCTGTTAAGGATTTGTGAGTCTTTTCATGAGGGGTTTGGGAATGGGATTTTCTTTCTTATAAGTTCCTGGTTTTTGTAACAGTCATGTTGAAGTTAAGAACAAATTGGGAGAGCTGGAGCAGGGGCTCGGAGGTTACGGTGCTTGCCTGGCATTCACGAGTACACGGGTTCAAACCCCTAGTGCCCAGGTGCACAACTAAGTGTCAGAGCAACAAAAGCCACATGAAAAACTCAATAAAAATTGATTATGTCTCTCTCTCATGCTCTCTCTCTCTCTCTTAAAAAAAATTGGGAAATATTTCTTCTTCAATTTTCAGGGAGAGTTTGTGAACAATTAATAATATTTCTTTCTTAAATATTGGATAATTTACTATCCAATTGGATAGTTTTTTGTGTGGGGGGAGGAATTTGTTTTTTCTAAAGGGAGAGAGAGAGAATCAATTTTATTTAGTTTTTCATGTGGCTTTCGTTGCTCTTATACTTTGTTGTGTAGGTGGTGCTGGGGTTCAAACCCACCTCCTCATGCATGGCAGGCAAGCGCTGTAACTGTTAAGCCACCTCTCCAGCCCTGTGGGAAGGATTTTAGTAAGAGTTCGGTTCCTTTCATTGATACGGGAGTATTTGGTTAATCTACTTCTTCTTGAAAGAGCCTTGACACTTTGTGTGTTTCAACCTTTTCATCTAAGTTGTTGAATTTATGCGTGTAGAGTTGTTCCTATCCTTTTAATGTCTGTAGAAACTATAATTATATTACTATGTTTCTTGACATTGTAAAATTGAGTCTTCTATTGGTTTTAACCAATCTGACCACAGATTTCCCAATTTTACTGAGTTTTTTTTTAAAGCAAGTATTTGGCTTTTCATTGGTTTGGGGGCTTAATTTACCCTGTTTTTCCCCCTTTCTTTCTTTCTTTTACTCTACCCTCCTCCCTTATTTTTCCAGGATTAGGGATTGAACCCAGGGGTGCTCTACCACTGAACTCGAAACTCAAAAACAGACCCTAAAGCTCCCAAATGGATGAAGCTCACTAAATGAAAACCAAGACTGAATTAAATACAGAAAACAAACCAAAATGGCAGGAAATAGCAAGCATCTATCTGTGATATATTTTTTAATACTTCTGGATTCATCTAAGTAATATTTATAGGGGATTTTTGTTTTCACTTTTATAATTAAACACAACATATGTAAAGGCACATTCATCTATGACTATAAATACATATAAATATGCACATAATGTCTATATGTATTCTTCTTATCCAGGTTTATCCAAGGCCTCTGAGGATGTTAAAATGAGCCAGAAACTTTTCACTTTTTCTATTTGCTTGAATAAATTAGTGTGTTTTTCGATCTTTTTTTCCATTATATTCTCTTCCCCTTGGAGCCTTTAAAAATGTATTGTTTTTCTAATTGCCCCAACATAAGATTTTAATGCTATAGATACACTGTATATCTTGGAGGGCCTCAGACTATTTAAATATCTAAGTTTTGTTGTTGTTGTTCCCTCCCAAAAGGCAACCCTTTCAATCTCATCAAATTTGTACAGTATCACCGGTAAGGTTTTCTGGGCTATGGGTTTTTTTGTTTTGTTTTGTTTTGGAAAAGAAAAGAAGGAAAGCTTTGATCACCATTCCACTTCTTTAATGGTTGATGGTCTGTTTGATATTTACATATACTTTTTCTTGGCCCATTGAGCACTTAATTTTTATTCCCCCAGTACACAGCAGTACCTCAGCCAGAAATCATGCCTGTGGCCTCCTGGCATCTGGTGGCAGCCTTTCTGGTGTGGGTCAGGTGTATGTCTTGATTAGTGAATGCTGGGCTCCACCTGCCATCGAATATTTAAATACTACCTTCTAGAATAAAATCTATCTAATCTAAGGTTGTAAACACATTAAATACAGTTATTTGCAATGCTTTTATTATTTTTAGATTATTTATGCATCTTTCATTATTATCCTTTAATCACTTTGCATTTTGTTTATATCTTCTCTTTTATCTAGACCAGTCTATCCAGAAGGCTATTTTGTTATCTTTTTCCAACTTTTAATTTTGCTGATCTCTGTTAGGTCTGTTTCAGATGGCTGGATGTGGGCAGGGCATCAGGCCGATGCGGGGGAAGGAACAACCAATCAGGTGCTGGCAGATAAACCCCAATGGTGCCTGGCACCCACCTGTTGTCAATCAGCCGAGTCCCCGGCCAATCCCAGGAGGACACTGAACCCTCAAGCCTTCCCCTGCCTACCCCAGACTATAAAAGCGGCCCCCAGCCAGGGCAAGTGCAATTTCCCCCTCTCCGGCAGATGGGTGAATCTGGTGAACCTTTCCCTCCCCGATTGCCAGTAAATGCTTTGCTCAGCTGCGCTTAGGTCTGACTCCTCTCTGGTCACCTCCGTCTTATCTTACCGTCTTCATTGCTGTTTGTTACTATGTTTATAGATAGTGTTATTGCTTTTCTTGTTCTTAAGTTTCTGCCCTTTTTTTTTTTTCTAAGTTGTTTGTTCTAAATTTTTCCTTCACCTTGAATCACTTAGCTCGTTTGTTTTCAATCTTTTTGATTCCCAATAAATTTGCTTCCATTTTTAAATTTCCCTGTAAGTACCACTTTGGTTGTATCAATAAATTTTGGCTTAAAATATTTTCAGCTTATTCTATTTTCTGTAATATATTTACGAATTTTTTAAATCTGAAGATTATCTAATTGTATAGTATTTTATCCGGAGTTGTGGGATTTTTAAAATGTTATTATCAAGAACTGAGAAGAGTAACGTATTTTGTCCTTCTTGAAGGTTAACAAGTTAACCAGCCACAATTTTGAAAAGGTTTGCAGAAGACTCCAAGAGACACCTGGATCAGAGACAGAGGACATGACTACATCATTTTCTCTTTGATTACCTTGCCTCCCAATCCTGTGAGATAAGAGAGTAGAAGGGAGAAAAGGGACCCGGGGATGGGGGGAGCAGAAGAGGAGAGTAAGGGAGGGTATAATCCAATGCATACATGGGTGCAGGAGGATGCTGCAGGCAGATTTCATTTATAGCTGAGGGACCCTGGACTTACGCAATTCCAAAGAGGCTGTGAGCTAACCCACCCAATGTTTGCTCCAGAGGAAAATAACATCTTCATTTTAGCAGACAGTAAACAAACCTGCAGCACAGAGAGATAATAGAGATAATATCTTTATTTTCCAAGGCAGTTTCTTATATAAACATTCCTGGAAAGAAATTTCAGAACAAAAGCTGACAGTGCCTCTGAGACAGATTAGGAGAGGGTAAAATGGCTAGGTAGTGGGCCCCATTCAACCACACCAAGAGAGTGATTAGGGAATGCTCAGGGCCTTCAAGTGCAAGACCAGGAGGCTCACCTGACGGAGCAACTCCTTTGTCCTAGAGGCAGGGAAAACCAAGAAGTGGGGTTGGACGCTGATGGGAACTAGGAAAGATTTGCTACCCTGTTTTACATAGAGTTTAACCAATGATGTTGGTGCTTAGTATCAATACCTGCTTTACATGATTCATAATCAAGGCTCAAAACCTATGTAAACCCTGCCTAACACACATAAAATGGTATCCTGCTTCCACTGCGTGGAGACTTTGCTCTCCTTAAATAAATCCTATTCCTTTTACTCTTCCCTTCTGTGGTTGTCCATGGATTTTATTCTTCAAGAACTCAGAAGATCAGCCCTGAATTCCCGGGGTGTGCTTCCATACCAAGAGCGGCAATACACCGCTCAACAGTAGAAAGGGGAAAGCCCAGCTCTTAGCTGGGCAGCTGCTAACACTATTTCAGAAACCTGCAGCTGAGACAGTTGAGACAGAGAGTAAAATATCTCTGTAGTCAGGACTAAGGGCCCCATTCAACCACACCTAGAAGCTGGTGAGTAGAGAGCCATTAAGGGCAAGCTCAGGGCCTTCAAATGCAATTGACCAGGAGGCTCACCTGTGGGAGCAATTCCTTTGATCCAGAGGTGAGATAACTAAGAAGTGGGGGTGGACACAGATGGGAACTTGGAAAGAGTTGCTACCTGTTTTGCATAGATTTTAACCAATGACTTCGGTGCTTAGTTTCAATATCTGTTTTACAAAGAATTTAACCAATGATGTTGGTGCTTTTCTCAATGCCTGCCTTACATGAATCTTAATCAAGGTTCTGAACCAATATAGCCCCTGGCCTAATGTACTTTAGACAGTGTCCTGCTTCCAGGGTCCCCTCTGCCTTGCGGAGTCTCCGCTTTCCTTCCTTAAATAAATCTTACTCTTTCCTTCCGTGGTTGTCCGTGGATTTTATTCTTCAAATTCACGAGACTAGAACCTAGAAGAAGATTGGCACCAAATTCCCGGGGTGTATTCCCACACCAAGAGCTGCAACGCATCCCTCAACAGGGATGTGTGTGGGAGGACCCAGCTCTTAGCTGGGGAGCTGCTAACACTATTTTGGCTGCAGAAAACTTCCAGCCAGCCCAAATTCCCAGTTTTAATGGGGAATAGCTGCAAACTCTAGAAACAGGCTATTTTGGCTGTTTGGAGCCCAAACTCCATTTGCCAGTGGGAGCAGAAAATCTGGCCTCACATCCAAACCACCGCATCACCTCTACAAATACGTCAGAGAATTGTCTCCTGACTTTTATTTATTTTAAAAATTTATTTCTAACATGACTACCCTCTGGTCAAAGAACATAATCTGTGTAGTATCTGTCTTTAGAAGTATTTATGAAGCAGGTGGGGAAAGGTCCCCAGGAGTGAAGACACACAACACAGAACCCACAGACCCCCTCCATGCCTAGCATCTTTGCCAGAATCTCCTTCATTCATGCTCTCCCTGAAATTCTTGAAAAGAAGCAAATTAGCTCCAAGACACAACGTTGGAATCTCCTTCGCTGAAGTAAGGAGAGAAAGGGAAGGAGGAAGCACATGCCTCAGGACTGCTAGTCTCAGACAGCTATTCTCACCAGATTCCCAACTGACAGGGGCTTCACACCATCCTGATTCACTCCTCCCCTCCCTTCCAAACCTTCCATCCCCTTCCTGTCCCCAGTGCACACACACCTGGCATCTGCCCTGCTGTTGTTAATTTCTGTTCTACAAAAGTTATGGGCCAAAGGTTAAGGCATCAGCCTGGTATGCACAAGGATGCAGGGTGGAATCCCAGCACCATGTAATAAGGAAGTGTTGGAGTAACGAAAGCCACATGAAAAACTAAACAAACTGATTCTCTCTCACTGTCCCTCTCTCTCTTAAAAAAAATAAAAAGAAAAAAGAAAAGAAAAGTTATGAGGCAAGAAATACCCTGCCAAAGCGAATGTGTGACACAATTTACCCTTCATGGCTACACCTACTGCCTCACTGTGTCCCAGTCCCAGATACCAGCTCAGGACTCTGCTCTCCTCTGGCCTTACCAGGTTTTTTTCTTTTTGTTGTTGTTGTTTTGCTTTGTACCAGGGGTGCTTAACCACTGAACAACATTTCCAGCCTTTTGTTTTTTATTTTGAGACAGTGTCTCACTTTGTGGCTGAGGCCGGCTTTGAACTTGAAATCCTCCTGGCTCAGCCTCCTGAGTGGCTGGATTACAGGTGTGTGCGACTCCATCTGGCCTAAAAGTTGTTTTTTTTTTAAATTTTTTAAAATGTAATTCCTCAGACTATGGCTTCCCTCCTCATTTCATTTTCTCTACCCTGGCTGCACTTTAGTGGGATTTGAGGAGTGCTTTAAAGATAACAGTGCCCAGATTTTCCTTCTGGAGATCCTGATACAATTGGTCAAGGAGGACCCCTGATTATCAATAATTTTTAAAGCTCTCCATGTGATTCTAATATGCAGGGAAGAGTTTCCATCACTCTCTCTGTTAGGCTGGCTGGGGGCGTGGCTTCAGTCAAGACACGGAGGCCCTGCCCTGCTGGATGGCTAAGGGGCAGGGCAAAGGGCAGCTTGCCGTGAAAAGAACAGCCAATCAAGATGCTGGCAGACAAGCTCCAATGGATTGATGGATCCACCAGCCAATCTCTGAAAGACCAACCCATCATCAACTCCTCCCAGTTAACCAACAAAACCAGCTGCCTGGCGAAGGTCCTGCATCATTTCCCTGCGTGCCATTCTCCCTGCCGGCTATTACTTCCCATGCCCACCCTCATTATGGCAGCGCAGGTGAAATTGGCCTGAGAGCAATAAATCCAATAAACATCTCCACCTGAATTTATACCCATAACAATCATTATTCTTTTTTCTTATTTTTACACTCTCTGGTTTCCTCTGGGTGATTTTGGGGAAGGGAACTTTTAGCCAGATATCTTAATTTTTCTTATCATGAACTGAATATCCATATATGGTTTAATGCTCAAATTACTGAACTCGTGTACTTAATAAATATATGATATTCTGTGAAGATACCTGCATACCCATTGTTATCAAAGTACAATTCACAATAGCCATGTTATTAAATCAGTCTAGGAGTCTATCAGTGAATGAATGGATAAAGAAAAATGTGGTATATACATATACAATGGAGTAGTATTCAGCCACAAAGAAGAATGAAATCATGCCTTGTGCAGGAAAATGGATAGAACTGAGGATTATCAAGCTAATGAAACAAGTCAGATTCAGAACCATGATTACCGCATGTTTTCTCTCAAAAGTGGGGTCTGTGGGTTGGGGAAAACCACATGAAAGTAGGAGGGAAACTATCAGAGAAAAACAAGGGGATGGGGGAGGATAAGGGAGGAAAATGGGGGTGGTAGATATGATCAATGTATGTCATATGCATGTATAAATATACCAGAATGAAATTCATTATTCTGATTAATTAAAATGGACTAATAAAAAACAAATATATGGTAAAAACAAGTTATCTTGATAATTTAAGATGATTCAAGTGTTTGCTTCGGCAGCACATGTACTAAAATTGGAAAGATGATTCAATTTGATTAAATTCTCTTAAATCATTTAAAAAGCAATTATATATTCACTGTGGCTGATTTTTTTGAACACTTCAAACATCATTAAACTGTCACAAATGCAATGAATACAAAGCTTATTATTACACTTACACTTGAACCTGTTTTAAAGCCTCAGAACAATAGACTTATTCATTTCTTTGATAATTTATGTGCTTCTTTTATACCTTCCTAGGGGATATTAGTATACTTACTTTAATATCTTACTAGGATTTCAGTAATATAATTTTTATTTCTTCCCAGGAGTAGAGTAATATTACTAGACCCAAAATTGCAAGCCCATTTGCCTAGCCCCTCAGGACTGTAGGATCTGGATTTGTGGCTGATCCATTTTCAGTCTGGGCACAGGACTTATCATCAGGCTAACTTCTGTCATTACCACAATATGATTTTGAAAGCCACACTTCCATTTAGGTATTATTATTTTTTGGCAACCTGGTGTCTTTCAGGAAATTATGTATTTTTAAAGTCTCACTCTGCTAAAGTAAAAAATCTGAAGTCTTATCAATGTGGCTTATTAACGTTATGTTAAATTTTTTTTTAAGTATGTTGCTTTTCTTAAAGAATTATGTATTCTGTTCTCTTTTGGTCCTGGCAGGCACAGGATCAGAACCACTAGGAAGACCTTCTTGGAGCAGTTGGAGCAGCCCTTGCCCAGGACCTACCGGATGATGATCTTTCACATTCAGAGCAGCCCCTCCCTTCTCAGTGCCCTATTTGCCTCTGGGCCTCTTTTGGTCCTGGTAGGCATGCGATCAGACTCCCCTAGGAGGACCCCATCAGAGCAGCACCCACTTGGGACCTACTAAGGAAGTTCCTCCATGTCCAGAGCTACCCCCCCCCACCTACTCAAACCCCTGTAAACAGTCTGGGCCTCTTTAGGTCCTGGCAGATAGGAGACAAGTGCTCAGGACACCACTGGTAAGACCCCTGCCCAGAACAGAAGAACAGCACCTCCCCCTAGCCCAGCACCTAACTGGATCACCGCGTGAAGGTCCAGGTCTCTTTTGGTCCCAGCTGGCAGGCACCCATGACACCACCAGTAGGAACCCTGATGTCTCGTGTGCCCGTCTGGGGTACCTTTGGTCCACTCTTCCTTTGGTCCCTGCAGGTAACCACTCAGAACACCCACAGGTAGGTCTGCTGTCTTAAGCAGCCCCTGCCCAGCTGAAGGACAGGCCCAGGCCTACTCTGCTCTGGGCACCAGCACATGCCCAGGAATGACTGGAGAAGCATCCCTGCCTGGACCAGCCCTTGACCCAGTCCTCTTCTGGTCCTGGCCTGGCAGGTGCTCAGGAAAACCCTACCTTCCACACAGGAAATCTCAATTCAGATATCCAGCTCTTCAAAAATTAAGAATCAAAATAGGAAAGGGTCACCTCAAACCCAAAACTTCCCCAAAAAGGATGCCACGGATAGGGATCAAGATGAAAAACTTGAAAATATTATCAATGATCTGATTACTAAAAGGAACAATGAGCTAAAAGAAGATATAATGAAGGGACTAAGTGAGAAAACTAGAGATGAAAAACTCTATTATCAAAGAAATAGACATTCTTAAAAAGGAAGTAACAGAGCTAAAATCTGCAGTCAATGATATAAGAGGAACCATGGAAAAATTTAATAATAGACTAATTTCTATAGAAAACAGAACCTCAGTACTTGAAGAAAGAACTTCTGACAATGAGGACAGACTGAGTAAGCTAGAGCACACAGATGACAAAAAAGAAAAAAAGACTCGCAGAACACAAACAGAATTTTAAAAATGTCTAGGATGAATTGAGAAGAAATAATCTAAGAGTAATTGGGATATAGAAAGAAATCAAAGCACAAACAAATAGGATAAGAAACATTCTCAAGGAAATTGCTAAAGAAAATTTTGCCCATATAAAAATAGAGTCAGATATGCTCACCCAGGAAGCTTATAGGACACACAACAGGCCTAAGCAAATGAGAATCTCACCAAGACACATCACATTCAAAATGTACAACAGGGAAATAAAGGAAAGAATATTAAAATCAGCAAGGGAGAAATGCCAATTCACAGTCAGAGGCAAACCAATAAGAATCACAGCTGATTTTCCAGCTCAGACTCTGGAAGCAAGAAGATCATGGAAGGATATTTTTCAACGTCTGAATGAATACAACAGGCAGCCCAGAATACTATACCCAGCAAAACTCAGCTTTAAAATTGATGGGGAAATAAGAAATTTTCATGATAAGATCAAATGTGCAGCTTTTGTAAACAAAGAATACTTAAAGATAAACTCCAGATAGAAGAACAGGCAAACATTCCTCAACACCCACTGACAGAGGAAATTCAATAAAGGTGTATACTATCAATACACAATCAAGACAGTACACACTTATTAATAAAACACAATGACAGTGAACTACAGCCACATAACTATTCTAACACTGAATGTGAATGGTCTCAATGCACCAATCAGAAGACATAGACTAGCAGATTGGCTAAAAAACCACAAAAACCCAACAATATGCTGCTTACAGGAAACCCACCTTACAGCCAATGACATCCACAGATTGAGGGTGAAAGGATTGAAAAAAGTCTACCAGGCATATGGCCCAATACCACAAGCTGGAGTTGCAATTCTTATATTTGACAAAGTGGACTTCACTTCAAACATAAATTAATCAGAAGAGATAAAGAAGGCCACTACATCCTAGTAAAGGGAACAATACAACAGGAAGATATAACCATAGTAAATATATACTCTCCAAACACCAACGCTCCCAACCATGTGGACAAAATACTCTAAGACATAAAACCACTAGTGGACCTCAACACAATAGTACTGGGAGATGTTAACACTCCTCTATCACCAATAGACAGATCATCAAAGCAAAAAAAAAAAGTAAAGAGGTCTTCAGTCTAAACAACGCAATGAGTCAAACAGATTTAAGAAATATCTACAGAATATTCCACCCCAAATTGGCAGAATATACTTTCTCCTCAGCAGCACATGGGTCCTTCTCCAAAATAGATCATATTCTAGTTCATAAAAGAAATCTCAGAAAATATAAAAAGTAGAAATTATTCCATGTATCCTATCAGTCCATAATGCCATGACCCTAGCAATTAATAGCAAAAATAATCACAGAAAACATACATATACATGGAGATTGAATAACACCCTATTAAATGAATAATGTATCCAAGAAAACATGAGAACAGAAATTAAGGAATTCTTGGAAGAGAATGAGAACGAAGACACAACATATTGAAACCACTGGGACACCATGAAAGCATTCTTAAGGGGAAAACTTATAGCACTGAATGTCTATATTTAAAATCAGGAGAGAGCCCATCAAATAAGCTTATACTTCACCTAAAATATTTACAAAAGGAGAAACAATCTAATCCCAAAGCCAGCACAAGACAGGAAATAATCAAGATCATAGATGAAATCAATGAAATTGAGAACAATAACAACAACAAAAAAAAGAATTGATGAAACAAAGAGCTGGTTTTTCAAAAAAATAAATAAAATTGACAGACCCCTAGCAAATCAACAAAATCACCAACAAAAATGGGATGATCACCACTGACCACATTGAACTCAAACAGATTATCAGAACATATTTTGAAAAACTATACTCCTCTAAATCTGATAAACTGGAGGACGTGGACAAATTTCTAGATATATACAACATCCTAAGTTGACACAGGATAAAATTGAAATCCTAAATAATCCAATAATAGGCACTGAAATTCATACAACAATTAAAAGTCTTCCAAAGAAGAAAAGCCCAGGACCTGATGGATTCCCTGCTGAGTTTTACCACACCTTTGAAGAACAGCTAATACCTCTTCTTATCAAGCTACTCCAAGAAATTGAAGAAGAGGGAACTCTCCCAAACACTTTTTATGAAGCAACCATAACTCTGATACCAAAACCCAACAAAGATACATAAAAAACCCCCAAAACTACAGACTAATATCCCTCACAAACATTGATGCAAAAATTCTAAATAAAATTCTCACAAACTGCATTCAAAAACACATCAAGAAGATAATTCATCATGATCTAGTGGGACTCATTCCAGGTGTGCAAGGCTGGTTCAACATATGCAAATCAATAAATGTGATTTATCACTTTAACAGAATTAAGGACAAAAAGCATATGGTCATCTCAATAGATGCAGAAAAGGCTTTTGATAAAATTCAACACCCTTTTATGATCAAAACTCTAGAGAAAACAGGAATCAAAGTAACTTATCTTAACTTTGTGAAGGCCATATATGCCAAACTCTCAGTTATTAAAATACTAAATGGAAAAAAGATGAAAACATTTCCCCTAAAGTCAGGAATAAGATAAGGCTGCCCACTTTCACCACTTTTATTCAATATAGTCCTTAAGACCCTGGCTGGAGGAATCAGGTAAGAGAAGGAAATTAAAGGGATAAGAATAGGAAAAGAGGAAGTCAAACTATTCCTTTTTGCTGATGACATGATCCTATATCTGGAAGATCCAAAAAACTCCACCAGAACATTGCTAGAGCTAATAAACAGATTTGGCAAAGTAGCAGATTATAAGATCAACATCCATAAATCAATACAGTTCCTATACACTAATGATATTAGTGCAGAAAAAGAAATCAGGAAATCAGTCCCATTCACAATATTCTCTAAAAGAATAAAATACTTCAAAATTAATCTAACAAGAGAAGTAAAAGATCTTTACAAGAAAAATTATCGAACACTGAAAACAGAAATTGCAGAAGACCTGAGAAGATGGAAAGATGTTCCATGGTCTTGGTTAGGCAGAATTAATGTAATTAAAATGGCCATTCTATCAAAAGCACTGTACAGATTCAATGCAGTCCTCATCAAAATTCCAATATCCTTCTTTATAGATATACAAAAAGCAATTCTCAAATTCATTTGGAACAAGAAATCCAGAATAGCCAAAACACTACTAAGCAAGAAAGATGAAACAGGTGGCTTTGCAATACCAGATCTAAAATTATACTATAGAGCTGTAGTATTAAAAACAGCATGGTATTGGTATCAAAATAGGAATGAAGACCAATGGAATAGAATACTCTGAGACAAAGCCCCAAATCTATAAACATCTGATCTTTGACAAAGGGGGTCAAAATATAACATGGAGGAGAGACAGCCTATTTAACAAATGGTGCTGGACAAACTGGACAGCCACTTGTGGAAAATTGAAATAAGATCCTTATCTCTCACCTTGCACAAAAATCAAATCTAAATAGATCAGGGAATTAGGAATTTAACCAGCTACCAAACAACTGCTAGAAGAAAAATTAGGACCAACACTCCAGCATATGGGAGTTGCCAATGACTTCCTCAACAAGACTCCTAAAGTGAAAAAATCACAGTCAAAAATCAATGAGTGGGATGCCATTAAACTAAAGTTTCTGTACAGCCAAGGAAATAGTCAAAACAGTTAAGAGACATCCTACTGAATCATTGCCTGTGATCCCTCTGACTGGGGACTAATATCCAAAATATACATAGAACTCAAAAAACTTAATAACAAAAACACAAACAACCCAATCAATAAATGGGGCAGAGAGATAAACAGAAATTTCTCAACAGAGGACATTGAGCAAGCCAATGAATACATGAGAAAGTGTTTTAAATCACTAGCAATCAGAGAAAAGCAATCAGAAATCAAAACTACCTTAAGAATTCAACTCACTCCAGTCAGACTGGCAAAAGTGAAGAATACAAACAATAACAAATGCTGGAGGGGTTGTGGGGAGATAAGAACACTAGCACAATACTTATATCCGACAAAGTAAATTTCAATCATAAATCAATCAAAAGAGATAAAGAAGGCCACTACCTAGTACTAAAAGGAACCCTTCAACAGGAAGAAATAACCATAGTTAATATTTACTCTCCAAACAACAGTGCACCCAATTACGTGAACAAATTACTTCACGACATCAAACCTCTCGTCGATCATAACACAATAA